>QXEO01001054.1:1543214-1650281 GCA_007115705.1 Dactylis glomerata
TGCTTGCATCAGTCGCCTATCCCAGGAGGAATGGCTAGGCCGAGCGTGCCAATGCTGAAGTCCTCAAGGGACTCAAGACAAGAAGCTTCAACGCCAAGCTCGAAGCCTGCGGCAAGAAATGGTTAGACAACCTCCAATCCATCTTGTGGTCAATTCGGACTACCGCCACCAAGCCCACTGGGGAGACTCCTTTATTCTTGGTCTACGGGGCGGAGGCTATTTTTCCCACCGACGTCAAGTTCGGGTCGCCAAGGGTGCTCGCCTTCAACGAGATACATCAGGAGGACCTCATCAAGGATCGCCTCCTCCAGCTTGAAGAAGCTCGGTGCCAAGCAGCGCTTCGCGCTACGAGGTACCAGCAGGGACTTCACCGCTACCATAGCCGCCATATTCGAGCAAGAACCCTGGAGGTGGGCGATCTGGTGCTCAGAAGGATACTCTCTCGCGAGGGCCTGCACAAGCTGTCTCCAATGTGGGAAGGCCCCTTCAAGGTGATGCACATCGCCAGACTAGGCTCGGCGCGGCTGGAAACCGCAGAAGGCATGCCAGTGGGGAACCCGTGGAACATAGCTCATATGCGAAAGTTCTACCCATAGGTTCCTCATGAGGAGATAAGACCGTTATCACGGCACTTTTTATCAGCTCAAACTGCTCTTCAGCACTGAGTTTAAGTTAAAGCGCGTGTAGCGCCTCTGCTTCGGCATGATATTGAAATGGCATGAAGTCCATTTATTTTCAGTTGTGCTTCACGCGGAAGGGGGCTAGGCACGGTGTCTATGCTGGCGACAGCCCCGTTATCGATCACCTCCACGTGCCCGCGGTGCTTAGTTCCTCGCGAAGTACACCGAAAAATAAGAAATCTTTGAAAAAGTCCAAGGTGTGCCCAAGGCACCCGCTAAGGACCAGCACCTCGTGAGCAACCCTTACGAGGGCACACGAACACGTCGATGCACTTAGCATCCGCAGGAGTCAAGATTCCCCTCGCTCGAGGAAGGCCAAACATGGCAGGATTATCGAAGACCAAGGCCGCTCTGATCATCTTGCAAAGGAGACGCAGATCCGGAGGTCCGCATCAGGCCCTTCACCTCGTGAACAACCCTCAACGAGGTGTCGATGGTCTCTGGGCTCTCTTAAGCGTCGATGCTTTTGCGTCCGTGGGAGTCCAGCTTCCCTCACGACGAGGAAGGCCCCGTGAATCGCCACATGCAGCAATGTGCTCTTAGCTGCTAGCACAGATAGTGCTGCGCTCCCTCACGACAAGGAAGGTCCCTTTGGGGTTTTTTGTGTTTTTCCGACTCTGTTTCAACTTCTTTCTCAGGAATCGTCCACGGTCGTCATCGGCGCCGACCCCGTCATGAGCTCTGAGGCGCAGGGAGGCCTCCCTCAAGCATGACCAACTCGCCAGGGCTCTCGAGCGTGCGGATGGACAGGACGGCGAGAAGCAGCAAGGAGCGAAGGAAAAGGACAATTACAAGGAAATCTTCATTAATAGCCCCCAGCGGGGGGAGGAACAAAGGTATGGTGGGGCATACCCCGCCGGCGTGGGCTACATCACAAAAGAGGGGAGGAGACTAGCTCTCCTCCCTAGAAGGCTACTGCAGCAAGGCCGCCCCTTTACTCCGCCGCGGGCTGGGGGAAGGTGCGGCGGACGCTGGCGGCGGCGAAGATCCGCACCGAGCCCTCCTGTGTCCCCAGCTTGAAGCGGAAGACGAGGTGGTCACCGATGCAGAGGCGGTGGCCGAGGGCGAATGCCCTCCATCACTCGGAGAGGACGGCATTGCCGCCCACTCCAAGGATGATGTCAACAGGCCAGAGGAGCTCTAGCCTGCTCTGCTCCACCAACACGACCTCTCTAGTGGAGAAGCCGGGGGCGTAGATTACCCTCCGAACTGCCTCTGGCAGCCGGAGGGAGGTGAAGCTCCGAGCCTCAACAATGACGAGGAGCTCCAAGAAGTGGGACCCCGGCGCGAGGAGGGGTCCCAGCATCTCCGCCGCCAGGCGGCGGGGAGTCGCGACCACTCTAGTCACGGGCGGGGCCACCTCCTGTGGCCTCGGATCGTCCGCGGCCGGGAGGGGGGCCAGGGCGGCCTCCACCTCCCGGAGCACCCGATCGATGCTCCCCGCGGGGCTGGGAGCCGGCGCCGCCGCCACCGGCGACGGCGCGTTCAGAGCGCCTCCAGGCGCTGGACCCCGAAGGGTCAAGGCACTAGAGGTCCCTAGAGCAGCGCGGTTTGCCACGCCCTGCGTCGGCGCCCCGATGCGCAGGGGACCTCCGGCACCGGGCGTCCACCAGGCGGGAACCTTCGCCTTGTTTCGGCTGCCCGGGGGGCACCCATGGCGTTTCGCCCCCGAGCGAGATCCAGCGGCGGCGGAGGAGGCAGAGGGATCCATTGCTCGGGGAAGAGTCTGAAGGAGAAGTAGTATTGGAGGAGGATGAAGTGCCGGAGGTGTCGAGGAGGCTGCATTTAAAGGGCGCGGCCGGCTTCAAAGCGTCAAATCCCAGCGTGGGAATTGGAGCATCGGTGCAGCGCTCTGTAGCGAAGCAACGCGCCATCATGACGGTTTGACGCCTTGGGGACTGCTACGACGCCTACCACTTCGTCTCGCTAGTTGCGGTCGCACCACACATCCGCGGCCTCTGCATCTTCACATGGTACACTGACCGTGCATGTTGACGTGTGCCATTGGAGGGCCCAGCAGCTTCGGGAGGCCCCTAACCCTTCGCTCCCTCGAGAGGGCGCGTTTGCAGGCCAGGCTCCCGGGGGCTACTGTCGGTGTTCTGGATACTGGGGTATCCCGGTCCACCTGCTCCTGGGCCCCTTCAACGGCTCAGCTTCGGCCCAGGGGTGAGTCGACAACCAAAGCCCAGCGGAGAAGACCCTCATGAGAAGGCGCCTCATGAGAAGAACGACGACTAAAACGGCTAAGGACCAGAAGACCCCCTCACGAGCTGTTTCTCGTGAGGGGATGGACCACATCCACGCCCGCTCAGTACGTTTCCGTGCTGAGCAAGAAGATAAGGACAGAAGACCGCGTACCATCCATGCTACCCCAACAGGGAGGAGACCAGCTTTCGTCGTGCCTGCATAAAGCGGCACAGTGGTTGTTGGCCACCCCCCTAAAAATAGGGTGGACGGTGCAGGGCGCCAGAGGGGGGCGTCAGCTTACTCCACCCACTCTTGTGGACCGGCGCCACTGCTCTACGAAGACTACGTCTACCGAAGACCTAAGACCAATAGTTGTCCATCCTCCTTGGCCGTTTGTGGCAACCCCTTCCCCAAGATGATAAGGGGAAGGAGGACCTCGGCGCTATAAAAGGGGGGGAAGCCACCCTTTAGAGTGGATCAGATATGGATCTCCGGGCTCCTAGCTAGGCTAAGTTGGTTCTTCTACCTCCGACCAGTTAGAGCTCTGTAACCAAGGCCTTGTACTCCTCGCAAGGTATCGCGTCGCAATACAAGAAGGCAGGAAGTAGGGGTTTTACCTCACCATGAGGGCCCTGAACCTGGGTAAAGCTCGATGTCTCACTCTGCAGTGCGGTGTACGTTCCGGCGTCTCAAGGCTTCCATCGCCATGTTTTGTTGCGATCCAAGATCTCACGCGTACAGCCCCCTGTGTTCGAATCTTTGGGTCCATCGTGTGGTACCCCGTGTTCTTGTGACACGAAATCCATCGACAAGCTCAAACTTAGCAACATGAACTGGCTTTGTCATTATGTTAGCAATATTATCATGAGTACTCATGTTGCATACCTTCAGTTAAGCTTGAGCGACTATGTCTCTCACATAATGGTACTTGGCATCAATGTGCTTGCTCCTCTCATGGAACATTTGATCTTTATTAAGGTATATCGCACTTTGACTGTCACAAAATAGGTTAACGCAAGAATCATCACCACAAAGCTCGGCATACAAACCTTTCTACCAAATAGACTCTTTACATGCTTCAGCAATAGCCATGTATTCAGCCTCAGTATTAGATTGGGCAACAACTGGTTGCAAAGTTGCCCTCCAACTCACAGCATAATCACCAACAGTATACACATAACCTGTAAGGGGCCTTGTCTTATCCAAATCAACAGCATAATTTGAATTCACTTAGCTGACAAGTCCCTTTCCAGTTCTATCAAACTTCAAACAAGCTTTGGAAGTGCCATGAAGATACCTGAAAATCCACTGAACAACCTTCCAATGTTCTTTACCAGGGTTTGCCATGTATCAACTCACCAAACTCATAGCCTATGACAAATCAGGTCAAGAATAAACCATGCCATACATTAAAGAACCAACAACACTAGAGTATAGAACTCTAGACATGTACTCAATATCTTCATCAGTAACAGGACATTGAGTAGATGACACTTTGAAGTGTCATGCAATAGGTGTTGTGACTTTCTTTGCACTAGGCATATTAAAATGATGAAGAACTTTATTAATATAATCATGCTGACTAAGAAATAGCAAACCAGATTTTTTAGTCTCTTGTAGTTTCCGTACATAGTATTTTCTTAGCAGCACCAAGATCCTTCATCTCAAATTTACTACTCATTTCTGACTTCAAAGTAGTGATCTCTTTCTTGCTCTTGGTAGCAATCAACATATCATCAACATATAATAGCAAGTATATAGGTGATCCATTAACAAACTTGATTTAAACACAACTATCATACTGAGATCTCTTGAAATCATGTGCAAGCATAAATGAATCATACCTTTTAAACCATGGTTCATGGTTGGAGACTTCAATGAGGCCCTTTGGCAAAAAAGAACACTTTTCAGTTGTTAGAAGAAATCAAGCACAAATGAAACAATTCTGAGATGTTCTTGATGGTTGCAATCTGTATGATCTTTGGTACAGTGGTTGACGAGGGTTCACCTCGGCAATGTCATAGATTAAGGACTTATGATCGAGGGAAGAGGGCGTCGGATGAACTCGAATGTAGAGATTTAGACAAACAAGGCAAAACTTGGTGTATATTGAGAGTAAACTTAGGATCAACTTAACTCAGTATCGACGTGTCCCTGGCCGGCCTCTCCTGACCCCTATTTATAGGTGGTTAGGTCTCGAGGAACCGGTCGGGTTTGATATAAATTAGTCTGTTTTGAAGGTTTATGATAGTAAGGGGGGAGCCCCTACTGCCTCATATCATATATATATAAGAGGGGTAATTACAGAGTTTACATGTGAAGCTTTACATAGATTCGAGCTATGTACAAAAATTAAAACAAAGGGACAATCAAAGAGCAGCAATAAGCTGATTAATTTGGGAATGTAGGTCAGGTTTAGTCCTATGGACCAGTAAAGAAAGATCAGTCTTCATCCTAGCCTTCCAAGAGGCCAATTCAGGCTCCACTCCTTCAAAGAGTTTCTTATTCCTTTCTTTCCAGATATTCCAGGCAGCAATCATGAATAGCTCCATAAACAGAGGTTTTTGCCAGATACTTCTCCCTCTGCTGAGTAGGTGTAACCTATCACCATCAGCATCCCAAAGCATTTGTAGCTTCTGCCAACATGTCTTACTGAATGAACAATGAAAGATCATATGTTCAATAGTTTCCTCTGGGGGGTTGTTACACATCAAGCAATTATATCCAGAATTCAGCTGAAAATGTCTCCTCTTGAGCATATTCCTTGTATTTAGTCTGTCTGACAGTACAAGCCAACAGAAAAACTTTATTCTTGGGGTGCATTTTGCCTTCCAGAGCCAAAGAAAGGACTCGTGGGGAGAGATTTCTGTGAAACAAAATTTGTAGTACTGGCTAGGTGTGTAATGTTTCCCCCAAGGGTAGCTCCATATATCATGATCATCACTTAGTTGAATATGAATTGATTTCCTTTGAATTGATCTCACCTCTTCCATGGCTTCAGGGGAGATAGGTAAATGAAAAGAGTCAGCCAGCCTGCTAGCAGAAAGAAACTGATGTACAGAAACATCCTCATCTTTAACAAAAGAAAATGCCCTAGGAAAAGCTTCAGCATTAACTTGATCTAGCCATGCATCCTTCCAGAAGAGAGTTGATGTTCCATCTTTAATTGAACTAGAAGCAATCCCTCTGAAAATGGGCATTAATTTATAGACATCTTTCCACCAAAAGGATCCAACTGGTTCCATGGCATGAGGGATTTTACCAGTGTAATAAGTATTCCATAATAAATGGACCCAAGGGGTGTCCATCTTATTATAGAATTTATGCAAATATTTAAGAAGCAGGCCTTCATTTTGGATTTTCAGGTTTAAAATACCCACCCCTCCTTTCTTCTTGGGTCTACAGACCATGCTCCATGCAGCCAGAGAGTGACATTTTTCCTCACCTTCTTCATTTTTCTTTACCCAAAGGCAGTGTCTCCTTATTTTCTCAATATGCTCCAAAATCTTCGGATGCACACATGGTGAAGGTTGCAATAGAAGCAAGCAGAGAGTTGATCAAGGCAACTTTCCCACTATAGGACATCAACATGAAAGTGGCAGAAACTCTCCTTTCAATCCTATCCACCAGGGGCATTAGATCTTGGACAGATGGCTTTGTAGTGCCAAGGGGCAGACCCAGGTAAGTGAATGGCATAGAGGCAATTTTGTAGCCTAGCGAATCAGCAATAACAGCAGCAGAGTTCTCTGTTAGATTTATAGGAACTAGGGAAGATTTATGGAAATTGATTTTCAATCCAGTGGATATAGCATATTGTTCCAAGATTTCCTTCATGAGTCTGACTTGATCAGTGTCAGCAGGCATAATGATCAAAGTATCATCAACATATTGGATAATAGGGAAGCCTGCTCCATAGTCTAGTGAGAAAGGAGCTTTTAACAAGCCTTGTCTGAAAGCCCTATTAATTGCAGACTGGAGCAAATCAGCAGCTAGAACAAAGATGAGGGGAGAGAGAGGATCTCCTTGTCTCACCCCTCTTTTACAGAAGAACTGTCTCCCTGGGACCCCATTGAGAAGGACAGCCGATTTCCCAGAGCTGAAGATATTTTTAATCCATCCTAGCCATTTATTATCAAAACCCATCTGTTTCATGATTTTGAGCATAGCATCATGATCAATAGTGTCAAAGGCTTTTGCAAAGTCTAGTTTCAGAAGAACAATGTGCTCATTTGATTTTTCACATTGATATAAGAATTCAAAAGCCCATGCCAGGCAGTCTTGAATATTCCTCCCCTTTAGAAAGCCATATTGGTTTTTGTGTACTATCTTGAGTACAACTTTCTGAAGCCTATCAGCAAGTAGTTTTGTAATTAGCTTGAGAACACAATTTAAAAGAGTGATTGGCCTATAATCACCCATTCCTTCTGGGGAGGGCACCTTTGGAATTAATGTAATGTGTCCCATATTAATACTTTCCAAGTTCAAATTGCCTTCATAGAATTGGAAGCACAAGTCATAAATATCCTCTTTGATAATATGCCAGCAACTTTTGAGAAATTGTCCATTGAAACCATCTGGCCCAGGAGATTTGTCAATTGGCATTGATTTTATGACTACATCAATTTCCTCTTTGGTGAAGGGAATGGATAGATCCTCAAGACCAGGAGTAGGCTGGATCAGATTATGTAGATCAAATAACATCTGGGTATTTTTAGAGGTGCCTAATCTCTGTTTAAATGATTGGAAAATAATCTCCTCCTTATCAGCATGACTAGTAGCTAAGGAACCATCTGGAGCAGCAAAGGCAGGGATAGAGTTCCTTCTATATCTTTCAGTGGCAATTGAGTGGAAAAATTTTGTATTCTCATCACCAAACTTTGTCCATCTTATAGTGCACCTCTTTTTCCAGTAAATGTTCTGATACTCTAGGAGTCTGGCTAGATGAACTTTTAATATTTTCCTGAAGTTTTGTTCAGCCAGAGCTAGAGGTCTGCAGTCCTCTAGTTTATCAATCTCAAAAAGGGCCTTGTTAGTGTTTTCTATGCAAATCTTCAGTTTGGAAATAGATTTAGACCAGAATTTGAGGTCATATCGAAGCCTTTTGAACTTGGCATTGATATTTGCAACACTATTAGTTTTATGGGTAGGCCTATTCTAGCTAGCAGAAACTGTGTCAAAAAAGCCACTATGGGCCACCCAATAATTCTCAAACCTGAAAACTTTACTTCCAGGAATTGTAGTTTGTATTGTAATAACACATGGAATATGGTCTGAGGTTGGTTTGCCCTGAGGAGTCACAAGAGTGGAGGGGTGTGAGGTTGTCCAATGAAGGGAAGTGAAAAACCAGTCTAACTGCTCAAGAAGTGGATCTTCCTGCATATTACTCCATGAGAATTTCCTGCCTTGGATAGGTAGCTCTGTTAAATTTTGACCTCTAATGAAATCATTAAATAGAAGCATATCATTCACATTTCCTCTAGGCTTATTTCTGTTTTCTGGAGACCTAATAAAATTATAGTCTCCTACTAAAAGCCAGTCCTCATCTGGAGGAATATTTAAGTTAAAAAGCCACTGAACAAAATCATCTCTTTGATCTCTAGAGCAAGGTCCATACACATTCACTAAAGTCCAGGATTGAGCAGACTGAGTGGAAGTGAAATAAACAGAAATAGCAAAATGCTCACAATGCATAACCATGCCAGAAACAGAAATAATAATGAGCCCTCCAGAAGCTCCAATAGATGGCACATACAGAAAATCATCAAATCTTCTAGGACAGCAAGATCTTATAAAAGATATATCAAAAGCACACTTTTTTTGTCTCTTGCAAGCAAATTACAGAGCAACCACTTAAATTTATAGCATTCATCAGTGCCAATTGCTTGGACTTTGCATTCAAACCCCTAATATTCCAGCAAAGTACAATCCATTTCTTCAAAATATTCATAATAAGATAAAAGTGGAACTAGCTAGATATTTTCCTCCTCCTCCTGCAGGCTGGCCAGCCGCTTCTGGGGAGAGAGATCTTCTGGGGGCACTCCACAGAGGTTAGTGCCAATAGCTTGCATCACTGGGACAGGAGTGATTGGAGGCACCTGCAAAAGAGAAACAACAATTTGGTGTTCAGCAAGAGGGGCCTCCTCTATTTCATTTTCTTCCACCATATCAGCAGTAGAAATAGAAGGTATCTTCCTTGGCTTCACTTTAGACTTCATGGTTTTTGCATCAGAAATTATTTTAGGCTTGAATCCATTATATTTGTTGCATCTTGCACTTCTTCTGACTTGATTAGAGCAATCTGGGGCAACACCTCCCATCTTAGCATTAGTCTTCTTTCTCTTCTGTCCCACAATAACCAAAGCAGAGCTAGTCTCCAAGCTATCTGGAGTTTCTTCCATAGATTCAGAGAAAGCAGTCAAATGAGTTTGTTGGAGAGCAATTTTCCTAGCTTTAGGCCTTCCTTGCTTAAACACCAAAGCTTCACCAAAAAGTTCATACAGATGTGGAAATTCAAATTTGACAACAGGAGAATCAAGCCAGAAAGAGTTAACTGTCTTCACATTAGGTAAGAATAGAGCTGAAATAACAGTCTTTGCTTGGGACACTCTGGCCAGCAGTAAAGCATTTGCAGTATAGAATTCAGAAGGAGCAGAGAGCATGTACCATACCATTATATCTAATCCAGATTCAGAAATGGAGTCATTGTATGCCTGAATAGGACTGTCAGCCAGACCATTAGAATTTGGATGAAAACCAGCATGAAAAGGCACCCCTTGCACCATAGTGGTTGGAGTGAGGTTTGGATGAGCCATGTGAGCCTGATCAGCCTCTATAATGCCAACATCTTGCTGGGGAGCAGGAGCAATCTGAATATCAGTCTGTTGAGCCAAGTGCAAGTGTTGAGTGTGCTGCCCTTGGTTCTGCACATAGTTGTTCCCACCAAATTGTTGATTCTGCTGCAGCCAGCCAGCCAGCTGTTGTTGGAAAAGTTGCTCAGCTGTGTAGTCTGCCCCATACATTGGGTGTGGATTATCTGAAGGAGGGTCTTCTTGGGGAGGTGGAACATCATGCACATGAGCATTCCAGTCTGAACTCCTAAGCATAATCACAGGCACTGACCAACTGAAATGAGATCCACCAAGTTCATGAATAACAATTGTTTTGGGGACAAACTTGGGATGAACAATGTGCACCTTAACCAAAACAAATTTAGTATTCCCTCTAGGATTATCCCAAACAGAGAGCAAACCAAAGTCTTCAACAGCACTACAAATATGAGATGTAGTCTGATAGTCCAGAGGGAAACCTAGAAGAAGAATCCAAGTAGGCTGGCCAAAAGAAGTTAATCTCATGTTCTTTGCAGCATTGTGTTTAACAAAGGTCACTTTTGTTATTTCATCTAGTTCATATGTGAGACCACGAACAGTGTCAGCCATCAGAGTATGAGCAAAAGTGTAAGTGCCCAAGCCAAATGGGTGATCATCAAAAGCAGAAACACGATATCCTCCCTCTTCTAACAGATTCCTCAGATCATGTCAAAGCTGATGTCTTAGATGAAAAGGGATGAATCTATTGGTCTCAGCAATCAAAACTTTGTCGTTCTGAAGAGGAGCATTGGGGGAGACAACCAGATCAGTGCGTACCTTTCGATCAGTCGGGCCTTGATCAACAGTCATTCCCTCAGGCAGGAACGCAAGCGGATTGACAGGGAAATTCGCCATGGCGGCGGCTTGGGGCAGTGAGTCTGAGACAGAGGAGGCGAAACGGCAGAGGTAGGAGTGCTCCGATTATTTGGGAGATTAATTTCTTCGCCTTTAAGATGTCTCTTATAGTGTAGTTTCTATATTTGACTTCAACTATGCTTCGACCTCTATCATAGGCCTATGTTTCTATGGGCCTCTATCTGAACAACCCTCAGGGGTACCAACATCATGGGCCTTGGTAGTCATACCCTTGCCAGTAGCCCCGAGATTCTATCTGAATCGCAGATTCAGATCAAATATCAAATCTTCAAATCTTCGACTTAGAATATTCGACTGGGTCAATCTTCAACTTCTTCACTTCAT
This sequence comes from Dactylis glomerata, assembly GCA_007115705.1. NCBI lineage: Eukaryota > Viridiplantae > Streptophyta > Magnoliopsida > Poales > Poaceae > Dactylis > Dactylis glomerata. The sequence continues at coordinate 1,554,148 of QXEO01001054.1, forward strand.
AATTTTTATAAATATTTCATATTTCTGAATTTTCATGGGGATTTTGGTAAACAAGCCTGGTGCTCCTGCGGATCAGGAAACTAGTTAATTGCTTGAGCAAACACTTGCTACCTACTTCAAACTCGAGTCCTTGGACTTGAATTCGGTACCTGGCGTAACCTAGCTCGTGCCACATTTAGGACTTACCAAAGCATAGATTCCAGTATTTCTTAGTGACGAGGGTTAACTCGGCAAATTTCCTAGATGAAGGACTTAAGATCGGGGTAAGAGGGCGTCGGATGGACTCGAAGGTAAAAGATCAGACAAACTAGGCAAAACTTGATGCATGTTGAGAATAAGCTAGGAATCAATTGGCCCAATCTTAATTTGTCCCTGGTTGGCCTCTCCTGGCCCCTATATATAGGTGGCCAGGTCTCGATGATCCAGTCAGGTTCAATACAAATTACAATATCTGTATACGATATCATCTCGTATTTCGATTACGTCTATGCTTGGGCCTAACTCTCGGGCCCCAGGGGTACTAAGAAAATAGGCCTTAAAAGCTATACCCTTGTCACTTAGGGTACCCAGTGCGTCCACCAGGATTTTCTTCATATCATGGATACAGAAATTTACTAGCAGAGTGCATTCATGTGCGAATACTAGGCAATGCATGACGGATCCTGAGGTCTTACCTTCATGATCTTTGCAATCACGGCATTCAGACATGTTATCGCGGTGGACGCGTTCTGAGAATATGATTTTTATCGAGAGCCTTGTTTGGATTTTATAATACCCAAAATCGTCGGGTTATTTTATTAAACTAGTCGCAAATCCCTCCCGATGGGAGTGAAATGTCGAGTTTATTATCTGGTGTTTATCACTAATCATGAAGTCAATTTTTTACTCCTACATGAGAGCCGATATTTGTAGTTCATAGGGTGCGCGATCAGCGCTCCCAATGGGAGTAGCCCCCAAGGCTATAGTCAAATTTTTTATTCGAGTATAGGCTCAAAGCTTCTTCGAGTCCAATTTACAATCTTTGACCTATATCTCCCTTTTGTTGAGCTGCTTCTTCTCCTTGTCAAAATAATGACGTCAAGGCTATGATGTGACTACTCACAGTATTGATTTGACCGAATGCTGACCGACGGACATGGGCAGTGCGGTAAATTTCTGAACTTTTCGCGCGCTAGTGGGATTGCCGCTTCCGCTTTGCATGCCACGCCGCAACCCATGTTCCGTCCAATGCAGAAGTATTTAAGGGGAAACCCTTTTTATTTACTGTTTACCAGACAATTGCCTTTCCACCGCTGCCACTTCTTCTTCTTCCTCGCGCTCGCGCCTGCTGCAACACTCCATTGCCACAAGCTTTTCCGCCTGTTTATGTACATCAAGCACGTTCCTCATCGTAGCACAATGGCAAAGCGCGCGACCAAGAAGCAAGCCATTGGCTTGACCGCGTCCAAGATCTCGGAGGTGGATCTGACAAAGGCTAAGGCGGAGGGTTTTCTTGTATCCTTTGTGGAGATCATCACCCCTAGCACCGAGATCGTCCCTCAACCTAAGGAGGGCTACCGGGTGATTTTCCTTGCCTTTCTCCTCCGCGGCTTTTCTCTTCATGCCCATGAATTTCTTCATGGGCTTCTCTTTGTCTATGGCGTGCTGCTGCACCAACTCACGCCAAATTCGATTTTGCACATTGCCTGCTTTGTCACTCTTTGTGAGGCCTTCCTTGGCATTAACCCTCACTGGGGCCTATGGAAGTGCCTTTTCCACCTCTATCGCAATGTGTCCAAAGATGAAATTCATGATCTTGGGGGCACCATTGTGTCTGTTCACTCCAAATCCAAATATCTGAAGTTTGAGATGGCTGAATCAGTTCAGATCTGGAGGCAGAAGTGGTTCTACATCAAGGACTATAAATCTTCTGAATTTGATGAATATGGCTTGGCTCCTTTTGATCTAGCAAAGATCCTGATGAAACTGAAATCATGGGATGCCCTTCCTTTTGAAACTGAAGCCGGAGAGATCAAGCCATTGTTGGCTCAAATTCTGGAGTTGAAGAATGCAGCCAAGAAGGAGCTTAATGGGACACAACTCATGGTTTTCTTTCTTTAGCGTCGAATTCAGCCACTGTAAGCCAGAATCTCCAAGTTATGGACTTAGTCGGGTGCGACAGATGCTTCTTGAGTTTCTCAGGAGGATCCTTTGACTAAGGATCTCGAGAAAAGGGTCCGATCAATGATGAAGTTAACCAATAAACTTGTAGTGCCTGCCTGCCTAGCAACTCCATTTGATTCCAAGAATCCCTTGCCGGAGGTAATATTCATGTATCCCAAAAAAAATTGCACTCAAAAATTTCCATTGCCTTCTTCCGTTGATTTATGCTCTTTGTTCTTGCTTGTGCTCTTACAGGATCACCTTTCTTTGGCTTTGCGTCACCCTCTTCCTGAAGAGGGGTTGCTTGTCGAAGAACCTACTTCTTCAGATCCTGAAGCCCCCGAGACCGTCGAGAGGCATGACGGGGATGAAATCAATATTCCTCAGAGGGGACTGATTCAACTCAGTCGCCTCCCCCTCCTGATTCTAAAGACAAAGATGGAGCGAGAAAAAGAAAACGCCAAGATGAATTGATTTCTTTGTATACATCGAAATCCAAAGATGTACCCCATAACAAGGCAACTTCTTCATCACCTCCTTCATCTTCTTCTTTTTTTGCCATGGCTAGCCGACGAGGTTCTAACCCGGTAATGCCCATGTTTTGGGGCTTTCGATTCATGGAGAGCATGTGGGCGCTTGGCGAACTCGACGGCTTCAGACAGAAACAGGGGATGCACACGAATTTACCCAGGTTCGGCCCCCCGGAGGGTAAAGACCTACATCCTGCTTGTCTGATCTTGTATTGCTGGTATATGTGGAGCTGTTACAATGGCGCGCAGATGCAATCTGGCGAAGGTGGAAGAGGATATGGCGTGGCTAGCCTGTGCGTGGGATCTATGTGAGATATGGTGTCTATGCGAATCTACCCGTCTAGGGGGGCGCCCTTGGTGGCTTTATAGATGCAGCCAGTTAGGGTTTACAAATATTTCTTGCCTTCTACTCCAAGTCGAAGTGCTGGGCTTTGCGGGCTTCGGGTATCCTTCGAGCGGGCTTCTTCCTTGGCGGGAACCGGGTAGGCAAATATCGAGGACCGAGGGGTCATACCCTCGTCACTAGCTCAAACTGGTGAGTTTCTACTTAGCTTTACTCAAAAAAAATCTTTTTATCTTGCTCCATTCACTTAATTTCCCTTTTTGACTCAAATATTCTTTTTAGCAAGGAAGCTGGTGTAGAAGGGACTGCTATTCGAGTTCAATCACCTTCTGCTTCCTCGGCTTCAAAGAACAGCCCGCAAAAAGAGCCTGCCAGTGAGGCTCCACTAGTAGAGTCCCAAGGAAAGGCTGCGGCGGAGACAAAAACCAAGCGCCGCAAAAAGAATTTACAACCTCCAGTTGTTTCTCTCGAGGCACATCAAGCTGCGTCTTCTTTGACTGACGTAAGTATACTTCGTGCCCATGCTTTTGAATCCACTGTAATAATCTTACCTGCTCTCCTTTTTATTCCAGCCCCTTATGCAGAAGTTTCTAGCGCTTGGCACGGAATGCCTTGAGTTTCGGAGGGCTGCCAATGAATCGAAGGGTAAACAATCCGGTAATCTTCATTATTATTCTCTATTTGTCGCATAGTGTCTACATTGAATTAGACTTTTCGCTGGATATCACAGTCTCTTTGGCTAACACGCTGAACCGCACATAAGTGTTAGAAGCTAAACTCTGTGTCAATACCAAGGCTCTGGAGGAAGCTGACACCAAATACGCAGAAGAGGTTGCTACTGCCAAACTTGCTGCCACTCAGGCAGTCAAAGAGGTAAAAGAAAGAGCTATCAAGGCTGAAAATGCATTAGCCGAGGTTACCTAGAGGCAGTCCAATCATGAAGAAGCCGTTGTCAAACGCATTGATGCCTTTTCGACTTCCTTTGGAAGTAAGCGGTGTCTTATTTTTTTATTCTGCTTGTCTTATTTTGCCACCATGCGTGCTGACTACGATATTCTCATGATGCAGCAGAGCAAATTGGAGAGGTCTACAGGGTTTGTGAGGGCAAAACCAAAGACCCTTTACTTGATGTCGTTGGCATTCTAGAGTCCAACTGCAGGAACGCTAGGAACATGCTTCAACAAACTCAACATGTGCTGTCGTGCCAATTTGTCAAGTTATTCCCGAAGAAGAGGAAGGATATACCAGCCAGAATCTGAGGAAACGGGTAGAGTCTTTTGACACTCTCGAAGACCCTACTCTTTCATTGAAGAGATCCTCGATGAAAAGAGGTGCCGAGGCGACGATGGCTTTGATGATGTCACATGGCAAAGACGTTGACTGGGTGAAAGTGAGCTCATCTCACGCTCGAGGGCCCGCGGAAATGAAGGAATTCTTCACAGAAGCGAAGAAATACTCACAAAATCTTGTCTCACTGATCCTGCCTATGCTGACTCCTTTGACTATTTCTCCTTCTTCGAGTGTTCCTCCTACAACAGGACCCACACCTAATGAGGTGGCGTAGACTTCTGCTTTCCTCTAGATAATTCTATAGACTATGTCCTGCCCCTTTTGTTGTAACCAAACATCTGCCTTGTTATTCAGACGATTATCTCCTTTTTATAAATATTTGATGTGATGACTGATGTCATTTTGTCCTTTTATATTGAAGTTGTCTCTTTTGCTTTCCAGCTTAATTTTCCTGATGTTGATGTGCCTGAGGGAGACCGTGAGTTACTGCCAATAGATACAGCTAGTTCCCAGGCTCTCGAAATTGATCCTGAACCCGAAGTTCTTGATCATACTGCTGAGCATATCCTATGAATTGCAGATCTCGAAGGTCGGGTGAAGGTTTTGAAACAACAGGTTATGACTGCTATGGATCAAGCCAAGAAATCCTTTGTTTTATCCCAAAAAGTGTTTTCCCTAGAGGACCAGATGTCTGTCTTGAGGTCCAAAATTGTTCGGCTTGAGGATGGTGCCCTCTATAAGAATGAAATTGCTAAAGCGTCAAGTGAGCAACTACTTTGTAAGTCACTCATAGCCCCCCACCCCAGTATTTTTGATGATAGCGCTTGTGCTGCCCTTAACCATCTTTTATTTAGATACCTGCTTCGATACTGCCGCCAAAGATCATCGAGTTGTCGAGCGAATCATGGCCCTTCAAAAAGTTTTGGCTGATGCTGATACTTTTTGGTGTGATGCGCGACGATGCCACACTGTTGTTTGGCTTCAAGATCGTACCCACCATATTGGGGAAGCTGTGGAGGGTTGTCGAAAGGCTCTGACTACTATGTGCTTGGTGATGCTCCCAAGGAATCCATTTCCCAAGAATTTCTGCCAGCTGCTTGATGTTTTTAAGACAAGTCGATGTATCCATCGTCTGATAAAGCTCAATCTAGTGGCGGGTGCAAACTTTGCTCTTGCCTGGGTGCAAAAGTGGCAACCACTGATTAATTTTGACGCTATCTCCTAGGGGTTACCTCCTCACAGATCCAGGGCAGTTTTGATGCGGGCGCACATGGACGCGACGCTTGAGCCTGCAAAAAGGATTATAGATTGATTGCTGGAAGCCGATGCTAAATTATTTGAAGAGCACCACTATTTGGTTCCACTTTTGGCTGGACCTGCAGAACAATGAACATTGCATAAGGGATGTATAACACTCTGTATATAATGTAATTAGTAATTTTATTTGGGTTGTGTTTTTCTGCGTGAGAGTCGTTTTGTTGGTCTGATACCTTTGTGGTTGTATCGGATTTTTTGACTCGGGACGCTTTTCATGCATTTACTGCAATTTGTGTGTTTGCCACAGTTTTCATTATGTTTGTATGTATATATGTGGGATGGAGCCCCCGAGTGAAGTCATGCATAAACTGTAAAAAAATTATGAAGAACTTATCTTTTATTTATATGCTGAATATGAAGATACACGGGGTGGCCCAAAGAACCCGACCGGTGGCCTGTGTTCTAGGTTCAGAGGGTTTTGACCCTATTGCTTGTGGCTGAATAGCCTTATTTAACTAACTCAAACTTTTTGGCTGCAAAGACTTTACTTAATAGTAAAATTTTGCCTAAGCGGTAGGAGTCCCAGACTCGTTTGGTGTAGAATTGTTCGGGTCTTCTGTATGGACTCGAATTTTCTTTGTGTCTAGTTCATTATCGATGACTTTGTCTTGCATGGGTCTATTTGTGCTAGATGGCGCTTTGCGCTCTGGCCCTTCTTTTGGTTCTCCATATTTTGCTATCATGTCAAATGTCTGCGTCATCTTGTGAAATTCTTTATCACATAAATCGGACAGCTCAAAGCTTCCTTTGACTGTGATAATTCCATTGGGTCCTGGCATCTTGAGTACTAGGTATGTATAGTGAGGCACTGGCATGAAACGTGAAAACGCAGGTCGCCCGAGGATCGCATGATATTGGGATGGCTAGTCCATGACTTCAAACTCCAGCTTTTCTCGCATGTAGTTGTGGCGATTGCCAAAGCAAACGTCAAGTGCAATTCGACCCAATGGGTAGTTTGCGCTCCGAGGGACAATTCCATGGAAAGAGTAATCTGTCGGCTTGAGGAATTCAAGAGAAATATGCATTGCTCGAAGGGTTTTCACATAGATTAGGTTTATTCCATTTCCAGCATCCATAAACACTCTGTCAGTGTTGTATCATCCAATCTGGGCTTTGAGTACCAAAGGCGCGTTTCTTGGCCGAGGCACTGTCATCGGGTGATCTTCTCTATTGAATTCTATTGGTTGTTCAGACCAGTGTATGTATTCTGTATATGCTGGAGGTGGTGTTAATGCCAAATTAACTTGTCGAGATATGCTTTTCAGCTCTTCATTGGATTTTGGCATGTGTTGTATCATTGTGGCGATGTGCCCTTTTGATGGGATGTAACCTCTGTCGTTCTGATTGCCCTGGTTTGGTTGTCCTTGTGCTTGCGCAGCTCCATTAACTGATGGTTGATTTTGTGGTGGCACGTTGTTTGCGGCTGATCAAGGGGTTCCTCTGTACCCATGGTTCCTTGCTTCTGCTTGCTTTGTTCCTGTTGCCTCCTTTAATTTTATTAAAGTTTGGCAGTCCTTCATTGCGTGGTTTGGGACTCTCTTCCCATCGATGTAAGTGTAATGCATGTGGCATGGTCCGTTGACCATGTCTTTGGGTGATTTATGGTAATCCCTCGAGTTCCTTGGCCTGAACTGCCTATTGTTACCCGAATCGTATCTGTTATCGTTGTGGTAGCCCTTGTTCCTGCGATCATCTCCTTGATTATTGTTGTCCTTATATCTTGTGGCTACTTGGCTGTGAGAGCTGTAGTTGTCGTAGTTGCATGATATGTGCCTCTGGTTGCTGTACCGTCTTCGGGTGATCGTGTCCTTTTGTTGTGATATGCATCTTCTCCGTCTGTGAATCTATTGGTGCCATCCATTAGTTTTGCTACTATTTTGGCTTGATGCGGCCCATTTCCTCAATGAAATCTGCTCGGTGGAGCCCTATTTTGAAAGCATCGATTGCTCGCTCGTCAGAGACATCTTCTGCTGAGTTTTTGATGATGCTCCATCGTTGTATGTATGAGTGGAGTGATTCATTGGGTTTCTGGGTACATGCTTTGACTTCTTTGGTTCATTATGGCCTCTTGTAAGTTGACTTGAAATTGCTTATAAACTGCTTGGCTAGCTCATCCCAGCTTCCGATTGTCTCATTTCTAAGTTTGCTTAACCAGGATCATGCTGCGCCGGTGAATTGTAATTGTAAACTTTGCATTGTTGTTTCCTTTCAGCCCTAGAGTATTTTTACTGCTTGCAGATAATCTGACAGCCATGACTACGGCTCCTGAGATCTGTCATACTTTTGCTGATCATGGGGTAGCTTGAATCCTTTGGGTACTGGCGTCGCGAACTCTGCGAGTAAAGCATGACGCCCCCATCTCGATTTTGTCATCTTCGTTGTCATACATATACCTTGGAGATTTATATCGTCGGCTTCCTCCATGTCGTGGGCTGCTGTAGTGCCTTGGTGATGGAGATCTTGATCGTCGACCGCTGCTTCTGTGCCGAGGAATGTTATGATGGTGCGGTGATCTTTCCTTGTGCGGCAATCAAGATTTGCGGGTTCCCTCGTGGCGACGTGGTGCTTTGTCTCTTGCTTTTAGCTTATTTCCTACTAATCCTTGCAATGTTGCCCGATGCATGTACTCCCTTGGATCTCCAAGTGTTGGTTGTGTAGTGATTAGGTAGGCTTGCGCTGCTATGAGTGCTGCCTCTGGCGTCTTTGGTATGATATTTCCTCGTTTGTCGACTGATAAGAAAGACGAGTCAAGATTCCGTGCTAGATTCCTTCTGTTGCGTGCTCGAGATTATCAACCCGAGAACCATGTCGTGCCTGCTGTTGTTCGTGCGTGATGCGTTGCTATGTTCCACATGAAAGACTTTGCTTGCTGCGCTGACTGATTCTCGTCTTCTTCTGATTTCACTTTTCTCTCTCTCCAGCTGCATCTATTGGTATAGCTGCGCCGTTGTTGACTGCTGCCCTAATTGTTTTCCACTCTTCCACTATTAAATGGACCCTGACTATGGCTGCTACATATTCTGTGGTGTCCCCTTCTGCCATGTGATTTGCGCCTCTTTTGTCATTCGTTGGATTGATGATTGGGTTGTTGTTACCGTCCAGTTCTTCTGAATTGTCATCGATGATGGCAAACACCTGATACTGGTAGTTGATACCACTACTGGAACCCGAGAAAAATGTTTGCTCATCGTCATAGAGCTCCAGTCCTGTCTTCCACGTGTTTGTAGACTTGTCAGAGACATTACCATAGCAAATCATGAAATTCTCTTCTGAATATTCGTTGTTGCAGAGTTCTTCATCGGAAGCCATATTCAAATAATCTGGTGATTCTTCTAGGTCTAGGTTTTCCATGATTTCGTCGAGTTGTTCGACTGTGTTTCCTTTGCTTTTCGTCGGCTTGATGCTGGCCGGCAAGTTTACCTCGCTGGATGAGCCAACCGAAGTATATAAAGTTGCCGCGGCTGCGGTTTTTCCTGCCAATGGACCCGAATTCATCGGATCTGAAAGGCGAACAGAGCCAAGAGATCCGATGCGAAAGTTGAAGATCCCGATCATCAGATACATCTCCTAATCTAGGTTTGCAAAGACCAGGGCGAAGGTGGGTGGGTGTGGTTCAAAATCTATGGCTGCAAAGGCGACCTGGTTTTTGTCAATCTTCGGGCAGCTCTTTGATGAAGGCGAAAAAGCCGTCGAATTCATGATTCCAACACTCAAGATCCCCATGGAGTGCGCCAATTGACGAGGGTTCACCTCGGCAATATCCTAGATTGTGGTGACCCAGCATACCACTGCATGTTGTAGTATGCAAGTCGTTGACATAACACTCGTGAAGTACCATTTCACAAATATTACATCCCTCAGAGTGGTACAACAGAAACATAGCGGTCTTTATTCAAGCACTGAATATTATAAGCCATAATGTTACAAAGGTCTCCAGTTCCTCCTCGGTCCAAAGAGGAACACTAGAAGTTTCTAACTTAATACTACAAACCTTAGTTGCGAACAAAAGTAGTAAGCTAAACATGATGCCCTACTCTAGTCGCTTTATTCTAAGTGTTCGGTGCGACTAAAGATGCTATACTACGACTCTAGTTGTCGGCCTCCTCCTCGAGTCCTTCGCTGGTACCATAGGAGATGGTGTAGTCTATGCCTTCAACTCCACTGGATAGGTCCGGTTCTTCGTAGTACACTTCCTCGTAGTCCTCCGGGGTTTCTTTCGTCTCTTCAAACTGGCCCTCCGAGTCTAAGCAAGGGTTAACAGGGAGTGGGGTGAGTAATGAGCGTTACCCAACAAGTTCATTTAATAGCATAGAGGTGTTTGATGCACTAGCTACGACCGTAGACTACAAAGTCTTAGGTCAAATGCAGTTTTAGTAATCATTTCTTCAAAGATTGGTTTTATTGGAAAACTATGTCCGTCAGTCTTCACAGGTTGATTAGAGCTTTGATGGGCTCCTTTCCTACCGTGTTCATAGCTCCTTCCCGGAGCAGGGAGTATCTTGATACTTTTTGTACACTCTGCAAAGGTGGTCACCTGTACCCATAGGAGATCAACGCCTTGCTGCACGACCAGGCGTACTTTCCCGTCCATACTTCCTTGGTATGTGGCCCAGTCGATGATCCGAGCCAATCACTGTTCCTTCCCGCGACCTTGCATACCCACCCTTTTGCAGCTCCAACTTCGGTTCGCTACCCACGCCGGTTGTCCTACCCTTTGGTAGTTGCCCACCTCGGTATACTTGTCCTCGCCAGGTACTCTACTCTTTGGTAGTATTCCGACCTCGACAATATGTTACCCCCACCGGTCATCTTACACTTTGGTAATATCCTACCTAGGTAATCTACCCTCGTTGTTGCCACAATCCATCATAGACCGCCAGAACCGTGGAATCTTTAGGGGGATTCCACCCTTCCTGAAGCTCCTCGCAGGGAGAAAACTGCTACGGAATGGCGTGTCCATTGATATGCAAGAGGGAAAAGATACAGCTGACTCCTCCGTCCCATTCCAGATCCTATGGTTGACCATATTTTACGGCACAAGAATCACTGGCGATATTGGTTATTAGTCCTAGGTGAACATTCCAGTTGCAGTGGGACCTCCACCATCATGCATACCATGGTCCCACTGCCCACCTTCCTAGGTCGACAACCACCGTGGTTGCTAACCACTAATCATGTTAATTGAGAAAACAGAACCATTGCTTTTGAATGCAATAATAATAATAATACCACCGGTACATTTAAAGTAATTTGCTAAAGATAAACAAGAGGTATGAGCAAGAGTGAACTTGCCTGCAAACTGCAAGGTAGTGCAGTTGGATTTGTTGGAGTGACCCGGGACCTCGGGTTCTAGAAAACAGCATCATTGTCCGATAAGGGCAATGGTTAAAGATTAAAATAATGCACGCTTTAAGGTGTGTGTGTGTGTGTGTGTGTTCCCTTTATACCCCCCAGAAGTGTTTTATTAATTTGCTAGAATTTATATACTCCTTTTATGATTTTAAGGAATATATGTTATCAATATCTTCATTCAAGAATAATAATCAAATATTCTTGAATGGAGTTTAATTTTGATAAGGAGTTATAATTCTAACCATATTTTTCTTAGATATCTCACAATTTCATTTATTATAGAAAAGTCTTTAAAATTGCCTTTTCTTTTTTGCACTATTAATCCCTAAGATTAATTTTGATTCAAAATTCAGCCTCAAAGTTTATAGTCAGGCTAGAAATAGTTAATTTTTTGCTTTGGTTGTTTTCAGACTATTTTCTGGTGTTATTTTTTAATCAGAATTCCTTTTCCTAGAGTCTTTTTAGTTATTTTATAAAAACAAAACCTAGCTGATAGCCTGGGCCCACTTGTCGGCCCCCTGGCCCACCTGTCGGCGCCAGCCTACCTTGTCGAACTCGACCAGGTGGCTCGGTCGTTCTGACCCAGCCAGTCTATGCGTTTTCCCCCGCCTTCTCTTCTCGCTCGAGCTCTGGCGACTGAGTCACCGTCGCCGCCACCACGCTCGATTCCGACCGCTCCCGTCGGAGCTAGCTGTCGAGATGGGGTGCGTTCGATAGATCCCGCGACGGTGCACCTGCCTGTCCGTGAGATCTTGTCGATTGCCTCCCGGTGCCCTCGGTTCCGTCGCCTCCCGCACCTAGGGTTTCGGCCATGGTGACCTCGAGCTTCTCCTCGAGCTGCTCGGCCTTTCCCTTGATGAGATCTGGTGCTGGTGCGTGTTGTGCCTTGCCGACGTGTCATCGGCACCTTCCCCTGGCTTGGTGCCATTGTGGCCGCGCAGGCACTACCTCGCCATGCCATGGTGGTACCTCCTGGGCGCTGAGTAAGTCTTCTCCTTCCTCTACTCCTTTCTGCGTCTTCCTGGAACTGGTGTTGGCCTTGGTTCTACTTCCAGATGAACTAGGGTTTCTGCCCCATACTTGCCAACATGCTGTTGAACTAAAGCTTGCTGTGATATGTATGATTCATACTCAGTGATCCCTATCTGTCTATTAATCTTGATGTTAAATCTGAATAGGATTACCATGGGTGCTTGCTACTGCTATTAGTTTAATACACAGCTTCAGTTAACTCTTTAACTGAAGCTTGCTAGTTTCAGTTAACTGGTTCTAATTGCTGGATTTAAACTGAATAATATGATGTCCCTATACTGTTTAATTACTCAGTTTTGCTGTTGCTAAGTTGGCTGAGATCTTGCTAGTGGCTGGCCTTGATTATGAATACCAAGTGCATGGATAACTATGTGTTAGTTATCACTGAATGTTGTTGTTCACTCAGCTGTGATGTAACAGCTTCACTGCACTTTCTTGCAGTGAGCTTCTGTTGTGCTGGTTCAATGATGCAAACTTTACTTCTGTTGAGCTTGATTAATCCTAGCAGTGATGCTAGGTTCAGTGGCTGATATTGTGGCTTTTACAATAGCCTCTTGCTATTCATTTTACTGTGATGCCTCTCTGAGGTATACACAGTTGCTGTTGGTTGCTGGCTGCTTTAGCTTGAAGGTTTTTAGTGTGAATCACTCTTTGTAGTGATGTGTTGGTGGTTTTTTGTATGAAAATGTCCCTGTCCATTTTCCCCAGATGCTTACTGCATATTTTCCAATTTAGTTGGTAAAGCTGATGAATTACTAGGTTTAGGTCTTAGTCTTGCTAGCCTAGGCAACCCATGTGCCACTCCTAAACTACTTCTTATTACTATGAGTATTTCCTTTGAGAAATTCCCAGATAAGACCATGCTCTGTGGAGTAGGTGCTGTGGATGGCCTTGTTATCAAGGTCATAACCTCCTGGACATCCAAATGATGACCAAAGTCTTGCATTATCAAGCTTTGCTTGAGTAGCAGTGTGGCTGCGCTCTGTGCTGCCTGCTTGGGAGATAAACCTGCGGGTTTACTCCCAGCACTTAAGTATGTTGTGGTTCAATAATAACTTGCTGCTGAAGAGTAGTGATACGTCTCAAACGTATCTATAATTTTTGATGCTCCATGCTTGTTTATACACCATTTGCTTTGAGTTTTGTTACACTTCGTGGTGTTTTTATGCATTTTTCGGAACTAACCTATTAACAAGATGCCACAGTGCCAGTTCCCTATTTTCTACTATTTTTTGTGTTTCAGAAAAGCTGAACCTCCTATTTTTAGCAAAGCTTCACGAAGACCGAAGATGAGACAGAGAGGGGCCAGGGGCCAGCCTCACCACAGGGCGGCGCGGCCCAGCCCCTGGCCACGCCATCCTATGGTGAGACCGCCTGGTCCACCTCCTGGCACTGCCCTTTTGCCTATAAAGTCCCCTCGACGGGAAAAACCTAAAGGACGGATCGCTTTTCCTCGAAACATACTGCAAGCCGCCGCCGTCGTCGAAATGAGATCGGGAGGATCCAGGAGCTCTTCCCGACACCCTGCCGGAGAGGGGAATCCCTGCCGAAGGCCTTCTCCACCACCATGGTTGCCTCCGGAGTGATGTGTGAGCAGTCTACCTTGGACTACGGGTCCATAGCAGTAGCTAGATGGTTGTCTCCTCCAGCATGTGCTTCATGTTTAGATCTTGTGAGCTGCCCTACATGATCAAGATCATCTTTATGTAATCATACATGTTGTGTTTGTTGGGATCCGATGAGTATTGGTACTATGTTAAGTTGATTTGCTTAATCATATATCTTATGTTATCTCTATGTTGTTTATGATCTTGCATGCTTTCCGTTGCTAGTAGCTATCTTGGCCGAGTAGATGCTAGTAACTCCAAGAGGGAGTATTTATGCTCGATAGTTGGGTTCATGCCTCTATTTAATCTGGGGGAGTGACAGAAACCTCTAAGGTTGTAGATGTGTTGTTGCCACTAGGGAGAAAACAACATTCTTGTGTCCAAGGACATTTGCTTTGTTTACATTACACACTTTGGTTAATGCAATTATCTGTTGTTCGCAACTTAATACTCAAGGGGTCCTCGGATGATTCCCCGCGAGTGGATATTTAGTCATAGATGTAGTTGGATTATGGTCTATGTATTTTATCGTAATGCCCAGAGTGAACCTCATAGTGATCCTCGTGACATATGTATGTTATCTTTACTCTATCAATTGCCCAACTATAATTTGTTTACCCAACATGTTATTATTTATCTTATGGAGAGACGCCACTAGTGAACTGTGGATCCCAGTCCAATTTCCTTTACATTGATTTACCATTTTACTATTACTCGCTCTGTTTACTTTACTTGCATTACTATTATCCTTTTACCACTCGATACGCTCAATCCTTTGTTCACAGCAAACCGGTGAGATTGACAACCTCATCGAAGTTGGGAGCAAAGTTCTTGGTTGTGTTGTGTGCAGGTTTCACGTTGCTGCTGGTGAAAAGCTACACACCGACAAGCAGTTGTCTGGCACCCTTGTCCGGAGTGTCACGAAGCTAGCAAGCATCACCTTCTGAAGTTTCGCTTTCTCCTACTGGTTCGATTCAACCTTGGTTTCACAACTGAGGGAAATTTGCTGTTGTGCTCATCAAAAAACCTTCCTCTTGGGGTTCCCAACTAGGTGCCTTAACATCGCACCATCAAAGCATTTTTCTGGCGCCGTTGCCGGGGAGAAAGAAGACTTTTGCAAGGGGAGTCTCGCACGCACAATCTTTTACTTTGTCTTTGTTTTGCTTTACTTTACTTTTGCTTGCATCTTTTTATCAAAAATACAAAAAAATTAGTTCCTTTATAGTTACTTTTACCTATCTGCTTTTTAGTCTTGTTAGAATGGGTACTCCTGAGAACACCAAGTTGTGTGACTTTACTAGCACCAAAAACAATGATTTTATCTGCACTCCTATTGCGCCACCTGCTCCTGAGGCAAATTTTTATGAGATCAAACCTGCTTTGTTGAACCTAGTTATGAAAGAGCAATTTTCTGGTGCCAGTTCTGATGATTCTGCAGCTCATCTCAACAATTTTGTTGAGCTATGTGAGATGCAAAAGTATAAGGATGTAGATGGTAATATTATTAAGCTTAAGTTGTTTCCTTTCTCTTTAAGAGGAAGAGCTAAAGATTGGTTGCTATCTTTGCCTAGAAATATTATTGATTCTTGGGATAAGTGTAAGGATGCTTTTATTGGAAAATTCTACCCACCTGCTAAGATTATAGCTTTGCGTAGTGATATCATGAAGTTTAGACAGTTTGATAATGAACATGTTGCTCAAGCTTGGGAAAGAATGAAATCTATGATAAAGAATTGTCCCACTCATGGACTGACTGCTTGGATGATTGCCCAAACTTTTTATGCATGACTGAATTTTTCTTCAAGAAATCTATTTGATTCAGCTGTTGGAGGCACTTTTATGTCCCTTACCTTGGGCGCCACAATGAAGCTCCTTGACAGCATGATGGTAAATTATTCTGAGTGGCACACCGAGAGAGCTCCATAAGGTAAGAAGGTAAATTCTGTTGAGGAAACCTCTTCCTTGAGTGATAAGATTGATGCTATTATGCTTATGCTTTCTAGTGATAGAACTCATGTTGATCCTAATAATGTTCCTTTGTCCTCTTTGGTTGCTCAAGAAGAGCATGTTGATGTAAACTTCATTAGAAATAATAATTTCAACAACAGTGCTTATAGGAACAACTTTGCTAGCAACAATTATAGGCTGTATCCTTCTACCAATGGTAATGGTTATGGTAACTCTTATGGTAATTCCGCCAACAACACTAGGGGCACGCCCTCTGAGCTTGAAGTCATGCTCAAGGACTTCATCGGTAAGCAAACTGCTTTTAACAAGTCTGTTGAGGAAAAGTTGGGTAAAAATGATATTCTTACTTCTAAAGTTGATAGCCTTGCTCTTGATGTTGAACTTCTGAAACTAAAAGTGTTGCCTAATGATGTGAAGGAAAATAATACTTTTGCTGCTACTAATGCTATTCAAGTTAGAATTGATGAAAATATTAGGATGTTAGCAAAATTGCATGCCAGGTGGGAAAGAGAAGATAAGATGGCTAGAAAGATGAAGGTATGTACTATTACTACCTCTAATGATGTTGTTCCAAATGCTAGCAATCCTCTTACTTTGATTGGTGTAGAGAAAACTCCTACTCCTTGTGCTAAAAAGCCTAAAACTGCAAAAACTTTTTCTACAAAAAGTGCTGAAATTTTTCAGAGTATGGGAGATGATAGCTCTATTTCTTTTAATGATTTCGATATTGATGGCTGCAATATATCTGAAGTTATTTTGTTCTTGCAAAAGCTTGCTTTGAGTCCTAATGCTAGTTCTATTAATATTACTTTTACAAATCATATTACAAATGCTCTCCTGAAAATTAGGGAGGAAAAGTTGAAACAAAAGGCTTCTATTCCCAAGAAGTTAGAAGATGGTTGGGAGCCCATCATTGATATGCATGTTAATGGTTTTTGTAATATCCCAGCATTTAGGAATAAACGAAGGGTAGAAATAGGACCTTTGTGCATTCATGCATCTAAAATCTGAGTAAATTTTTCGCAAATTCAAAAAACCTGAGAGAGCAAAGCTTCTATCTAATAATACTTAGGGTTAGAGGTTATTAGAATGTTATGAGCTTTGCTATGATCTCTTGATGTTGTTGTTTAAGTGATTTTGGAATTTCATTTTGATTCTTGAATATTATTAAACTAGAATAAATAATCATTAATAAAATATAACTCAATAATAAATTGAGTTGGATAATAGAAATGGAATAAGTAAATAAAGCAAACTGAAATATTACTTTATTAATATTAAACACATTTACAATGTATTTACATATTGGTAAAGTAAAAAAGAATATTACATAAGTGTAAATAAAAGAAAAATAAATCCTAGAAACTATCTACTTATTCTTCAAGGTCTTCACTTGGAACTAGAAACTCTAACCTGCAAAACAGACAATGATCAAACAGGAGGAATGTTAGGGTTAGATGATATTACTCTCAGACATTGGGCAATTATATTGCCAATAGCATCATTGAGTATAAATGACCAAGTATAGTATCTGTTCTTTTTATTAACTTGGGTACAAAGCATTTGGGTACCAAGCAGATGCACAGCACGTCCAGTAGAAGGATGAGATCAAGCACAGTGAGGCAAACAAGCACACAGCACACAATCAGCTCAGTCACAGGACTAAGAAGCAGTGTTGGCAGCACCACAGTAGCTTGCTAAGCCAGCAGCTGGCTAGATGAGCACGGCCAGAGCAAGC
Organism: Dactylis glomerata; assembly: GCA_007115705.1. NCBI lineage: Eukaryota > Viridiplantae > Streptophyta > Magnoliopsida > Poales > Poaceae > Dactylis > Dactylis glomerata. The sequence goes on from QXEO01001054.1 coordinate 1,571,467, forward strand.
AGCTCCCATTCGACCAGCCAAGAACCAACACAAAGAACACCACAATTCTTCCATAGCACCATAAACACATTAGAAATCATCCAGTAAAACTATGGAGATGAACTGAAGCTCAAGATCAAGCCCAGGAGGAGAAGGACCAGCAACCAGCAGCAAGTCCAGGAGGAGAAGGACAAGCCCCAGGAGCTGAACCAGGAGGAGAAGGCAAGCAAGGAGCAAGCCATCACCACCAGCAAGCAGTTGCAGCTGATAACAATATCTTAGCTGCAAAACTTCACGCATCAGGTAGAACACCTGCACATCGTATCACTGCTAGAGCATGATTCAAGCATGTGTAGTTTATATGCAAACCCTCAGTTTGGCAAAGAGATGCTTTGCCAAGCTCATCACAGGGAATCATGATTAAAGCCAAATAGATATAAACCAGGGTAAAAGCCTCAGTATGAACTTCACTGGCAAGTTTAGTTTAGCAACAGAAATAGCATGCTCATGACCAAGATGTGCTGGGCACATATCCAATAGGATATGCACCTCAGACACACAACTGGTATCACATCTTAAACCCTGGTCATATATGCAAGCAAATCATCTCATAAGAATGTATTGCCTCAGACCAGCATCACTGGCCTGTTAACTAGGTAAGTTTCACCAACAGAAAGCATTCCAATATTGGTTGCTGGGCACATGACCAAAAGGTCATGCACCTCAACACAACCAGAAACCAAACTGACAACCAGGTCAGTGGATATCACCAAAATCATCTTCCCAGTTATCACATCTAGGAATCATACTTAGTTTTAACAAGTTCACCACTGAATCCTTGCAACACTGCAAGATTCAGTCTAACAATTGTTGTCATGATCAATTCACTGACAGAAGAGATAACAATACAACAAGTTCATCACCTGATCAAGCACAGAAATTAACTGAACTTGGAAAGTTTAGATATACACACATATAACTTTGATATCATGGCATCATAGGATTTAGAATTTGCCAAAGCAAGTTACATGTGTTAACTAAACTTTGCAACAGGGCAAGATTCAATATAACATCTCTGTTAGAGAAATTCACTGACAGAGATAGGAGCACAGTAGAGATATCACTAATCAAGCACGGCATCAGCTAACTGAATCAATCCTTCTCACAAACTAGCATCAGTTAGCAGCAGCACAGAGCTATGCATGTGAGCTTGGCTCACTGGTCATGGCCAGATGGCCAGAGACCATGGCCGGAGAAGAGAGGAGAGGGGTAGAGGAGAAGAAGAACATGCTCACCGTACGCCCAGGCGCATGTCTGGATGGCATGGCAAGGCAGTGCCCGCATGACCGGCCAGAGGCTACCTGAGGGATTCTTCACCACGGCACCACCGGGAGCACCACACTCGGCGCTTCCACCGGCGTGCACACACACACCATGACCTCCTCGGAGAAGCACAGCAGGCACCAGGGAGAAGCCGGCGAGGTGTCGAGCTCGGTGGCGACAGAGAGGCGAAAACCCGAGCGGGATCTAGCCACAGATCTCCTCGGAGAGGAGGTGGCCGGCGAATCTATTTGGTGGAGTTGGAAGAGGGCGCGGAGGAGAGCAGTTCGCCCAAGGTGGCGACGGCGGAGCTCGCCGGAGTCGGCCGGAATCACCAGGCGACGGCGGGACGATTAGGGTTTCGCTAGAGCGGAGCTCGGGAGAGAGAGCAGCATGGGCTGGGTCGGTTTGATCGACCCAGACCCGGGCCTTGTTGGGCCAGCACGCTAGATGGGCTGGCTTGGCCTTTGGGCCAAGACCATGTCCTTATCTTTTTCTTTTTCTTTTTCTAATTTAATTTAAAAGAGTTTTTAAATTTTGTTTTTCTTTAAAATTTCAAATCCAAATCAAATTCATATTTGATTATATTAAAATCTAGGAAATAATTCCTCCTTTTAAAATGAATTGTCCATTTGATTGATAAAATAAACTTTTTATTCTAATCAAATAAATTCAAAAGGTATTATTTCTTAAATTCTAACTTCCAAAATTCTTAATTTTTAATTAACAAAATAAAAATTAAGTCTTTTCTTTATTAAATTAATTCTTTCTTTTCAAATAACTTCAATCATGGTTTCATAATTTCAAATTGCTTTTAAACTTTAAGTAAGTGCTTGAATTACTATGACTAGGGTAAAACACACCAATATTACCAAGTGTTGTAATAAAACACTTCAACAATATTTAGTCTTGGGTAAAACACACAAATAAGTAAATAAAGTAAATGAATCACTATGCATTGCATAACATTGCACATAGCATCCATTTGCTTCTTTAAACATTGTCCTTACCGGACAATGATGGTATTTTGTAGAACAAGGAGATCAGGAGCATCACCAAGTATCCGACTCCACTACCTTTCAGTCACAAGGCAAGTTTATCTTGCTCATATCTCTTGGTTGCACTGATTTTGAAACTATTTGCAAAGCCTTGACTTTTAAATTCTAACATTTCAAAAGGGATGGAAAATCTATTTTCATAAGTAATATGACTAGTGGTTATCAACCAGTGGTGATAACCTAGGAAGGCTGGCAGGTGGAACCACGGTAAGATTGTTGTGGTGGAGGTTCCACTTGAACGGGAAAGTAAACCTAGGATTAACTACCAATGCCACAGTTATTCTTGTGCCATAAAAACCGTGTCGTCCAAGAGACTTGGAATGGGACGGGAAAGTCATCTGTATCTTCTCTCGTTCGCATGTCAACGGACACTCAGCTACCGTTCGCCGTATGTCTTGCGGGAATACGTGCACATGGGTGGGACCCCTTAGTGGCCACGGCCACTGGTGTCTATGATGGTCCACAAGGGGCGCCTAGGTACTTCATCGTTGGGGGTGAATATCAGGGGCATAACCTGCTTGCGTGAATTGGGTGGGCATGCATTGTGCGGAGAAGGCAGTGAATGGCTTGGATCAATGACTGGGCCCCACACCATGGAAGTGTGGATGGGAATATACGCCCTGTTGTGCAGCAAGGCTTTGATCTCTTTTGGAAGGACACACCTCTGCAGAGTGTAAAAAGATGTGACATGTTACCCCTTGTTCCAGGAAGGAGCTGCGAACGCGGCAAGAAAGGTGCTCTCAAGGCAGTAATACCCCGTGTTGGCTGTTGGGCATAGTTTTCATAAGTAAAAGCAATCTTTCAAGAAACTTTGATAAAATCTTGCATTGGCCTACGACTCTTTTGGGTCCATGGTTGTAGATAGTGCATATCACACAACTTCTTTCTAAAGAAACTTGCTGGGTAACGCTCGTTACTCACCCCAATCTCTTAAACCCTTGCTAGACTATGAGGAATTGGATGAAGCAACACTGAATGCCATCGGAGGACAAGAAGACATATTCTACGAGGAGCCAGACCTCTCATGTGGAGTTGAAGGGGTGGACTACTTCATACGATATGGAGTCGCTTCCGACGACGAGTCAGAGTGAAGAGTAGATTTAACTAGTAGTCAGTTGGAATCGAGGAACCGAGCAGTTGTAGTATAACAATAATCTATTGAGTTCTTCGAGTGTTTATTTGCATCTTTCTTCCGTTGTTGTATAATCACTAAGCACTTGAGATGTTTCCTTGTGGAGCATTTCATTCTCAGCACATTTTGGTTTGTAATAATACTATCAGTTTGTATTTGGACCCACAATGTTTCTGCTGTACCATTCTGAGGGATGTAATTCTTGTGGAGGGTTGTTCCGCAAGTGTTATGTCAACGACTTGCATACTACAACATGCAGTGGTATGCTGGGTCACCGCAGTTTTGATTGCCATGCTTTATGTGATCTAGTTGCTAGTATTTCTGTTATGCCTAGAAATATTTATGATATGCTTGGTTTACCACCGCTTGAAAAGTCCTATTTTGATGTTCCTCTTGCTGATGTTGCTAAGAAGAAACCATTGGGAAGGATTAATGATGTTCTTATTATAGCTAACAATAACCTTGTTCCCGTTGATTTTCTTGTTATGGATGTTGAATGCAATGCTTCATCTCCTATTATTTTGGGAAGACCTTTTCTTCGAACTGTAGGTGCCATCATTGATATGAAGGAAGGCACCATCAAATATCAATTCCCACTCAAGAAAGGTATGGAACACTTCCCTAGAGGGAGGAAGAAATTACCTTTTGACTCTATTCTTAGAGCAAATTATGGACTTGATGCTTCATCGCTTGATATTACTTGATTTCTACCTTTCTGTGCCTAGCTCAAAGGCGTTAAAGAAAAGCACTCTTGGGAGATAACCCAATGTTTTCTTTTCAGTAATTTTTCTTTTATTTGAGTCTTGGAAGTTATTACTACTGTAATAACCTCTCCTTATCCTTTTTATTTCGTTGTTGTGCGAAGAGGAACCTCTAATTTGAGGGAGGTAAGATTTGGGGAAGTTGCTGTCCTGAAACAGATTTCGGTGCTGCACCATAAAAATTTGTGAAAATTCTCAGAATATCTTTTTGACCTGCGATTTATTTTGCATATGCCCCAGGTTATATCCAAACTTTCATTAGTTTTGCACTTTTCGATTTGAGCAACAGAAGGTCCTCGAAAAATCGACCTTTGTCAGCTGTTCTGTTTTGACAGATTTCTGCCACTATTTGTGTTTGCCTCTCGATCGCTTTATTTTTGAGTTCTTTTGATCATGAAACTTTTGGGGAAGTTGATACATTATTATATGCTTTATATGTGGTGTTTTTGAGTTAAAACCTGAACCAAAAAGGGTTGATCTACTATTATGTTTATACTAACGTTGCTAATAGAATTGTGTGAAGTTTTGTATGAAGGAAGTTTTCAAGTGTAGGGATTGGAGAATGATGAGATGAGATGAAGAATGGACAAAAGCTCAAGCTTGGGGATACCCATGTCACCCCAAGAAATATCCAAGAGGTACAAGCGTCAAAGCTTGGGGATGCCCCCGAGGCACCCCTTCTTCATCGGCAAAAATCAGGTCACCTTTCAACACACTATATTTTTATTGCTTCATATACTATGCGTTTTTCTTGGAGCGTCTTTACTTTTGCTTTCAGTTTTCTTTTATTTTGTTTGCTGCAATAAATGGTTGGACCCCAAAAAATTTCTTTTGGAGGAGATTTACTTGTTTTTCATTTTCCAAGAACACTCTATTTTTCACTCTTATCGTTCAACGAGTGTTCTCTTTTTCTAGAACTGCGTATAGCTTTTGTTTTTTGCCCTGTTTTTTGTTCAGATCTTGTTTTATCTTTGCATCAAGGTGTATTTAGACTACTGGTCTATGTTGGTTTTCATCAAAAGAGTTGTCTCAAAAAGGTTTGAATGGTGTTGGAAAAGAGAAAAAGTTTTATGCAAAAAGGTGGTACAAAAATAAGCTTGTTTAGACTGCGGCTTAGACTTTTTCATGCCATGCTTGATGTCGTTTTGATAGTATGCTTAGTAGTTTTTGATATAGCATGACTTGTATCAAATAAATGAGATTGCTTAATGAGACTTTGAAAAAAATCATGCGTTGTTTTTATTATAGGAAGCATTTATTTGGTTTTCTCCTTGATGCTTTATTTGGGTTGACTTGGCGCATGCTTACAACATGTTTGACTCTTACAAAGTCGCCATAAGCCTCTATGATCATTTGGTTTTTGACTTGTGATGCCATTTTATGCTTCTTTTAATGATGTTTTGTCGCTATGCATGATTATGGCCGTTATTGCTCTCTTAGTTGGTCGCTCCCAGTCTTTTGCTAGCCCTCATTTTGTACTGAGTATGAGCTCTACTCGTGCATCCAACTCCCAAAAACCAAGTTATTCCAATGTGTCCACCATACATACCTATTAGCAATTTGCTATTCCAAGTACATTTGACTTGCTTTTATCTATCCTTCAAATTAAACTCTTTTGGTGTTATGTAAAAATTAGTCAGTAAAGCTCTCACGAACCTGATGGCACACTTTACTTTTCTCGCTTTTAAAATTTTGACATTGTGGCTCTTTTATGTTGACGTTATGCTTGCAAGTCGTAAGTTTAAAATTAGCCAAACCATGTCGTCATGGGGTAAGCTTTCAACATTGCACTTTCTCTTATTTGAGTTGATATCGTGATCTTTTGTTTATGGATACTCGCGATGTGAAATAAGTTGGGAATCTTGCGGGATCATGGAGTTTGTATATGTGTTAGAGAAACGCCTGGGCAGCTAATCTAAGCCATGCATCATTCATGGTGGAAATTTACAGCATGCCCATAGTGGACATTCGACAACGCATCTCAAAATAAAAAGCTATACCAATGATAAATAAAAGAGATGCTGAGGTGTTCATTGTCTGTTTGTCCTGTCATTTTGATGTGGGCTTGTTTCATGTCATCGGGCAAGGAGGTACCCCATTGGCGGTTCTCGATGATACGTGTATACTTGCAATGACAAGAGCTTTCTTGGGACCCTAAGTCGAGTAGCATGAGGTTTGGGTATTCGTACTTCACAGGACATGAGGTTTTCAACTTATGATTTGCTAAGCATATGCTTATAAACATTCTTGCATTTACTTTAACCATTCAAGATGCCTATGATGGGGGCAATGAGAGCTCAAAGCTAGTAAGTACCATAATTTTTTGAAGGTTTATAAAACTTGCAATCACTGCTTCCCTCTGCGAAGGGCCTTTCTTTTACTTTTATGTTGAGTCTCCACCTTCTACCTTTATGCACCGTCTAAGAGAGCATAGTTGCCATTCTGAGTTTAATGTGCATTGTCCCAAAATTTATAAATTGATTGATTCATGATTATGGTTTCACTTGTTCTTAAATTATTTGTATCTAGTCGCCCTCTTGAACTTGAAGGTGTCCTATGCATTTATGTTTTACTCTTCCATGAAGGACAAGCTGAAAACCATTTGCTATGTTTTTCCATATGATTTGAACACACGTTTGACTTTCATTGTTTCATTATTCAAGATCTTTTGTTTATGTCTCTTTTCATGTTATAACATGGTTGCTAAGTTTTTATTGTCAAGATTATGTCTTTTATGCCCATGTTTTAAGTTCTTTGATCCCAGCACTCAATGCTTTACATAGATGATCAAGATTGTGATGGTGCATGTCATCTCAAAAATTATTCTTTTGTTATCACTTACCTACTCGAGGACGAGCAGGAGTTAAGCTTGGGGATGCTTGATATGTCTCAAACGTATCGAGTAGCTTGTTCTTCTGGATATTTCTGATTTCCTGCTTCTTGTGGCAAGCCTGCTCCTCCTAGCTGCTTGACCTTGTTCCTAGTTGAACTAAGTAACCATTTGGTCTTGGTTTTGCTAGTTTGGTTCTTGTTGTTGTGCTGGTGGTGGTGAATCCTGCCCTGTTGCTCAACTCATGAGCAGGGTGGATTGTGTGGTGGTGTTGCTGGTGTGATGTTGTTGTGATGGTGGTGTTTCTGTGATGGTGGTGTTGCTGGTCGGCTGGTGTTTCTTGGTCGACCAAATCCACACTCAGTGACCTATTTGTACTAGCTCTGGTTCCTTGGTGGCTCGACACCTCTATTCATGCATATGGTGAGTGAGCTAGCGGCTAGCTTGCTTGCCTGGTCTCGGCTGGCCTGGGATATTTTCCTGCGAGCTGTGGTGATAAGCTCAAATGAGTGGCTATTGTTTTTACTGCCACTTGGTTACTACCCCTGGCTGTGTTTTTGTCAAGTCTTTGTTGCAGGTGCCAAAAGGAAAAGAAAGAGAAGAGAAGAAAAGAAATAAGATGTGTAGTTTTAGGAATTAATATACTTGTCTTCTTTTATTCATTGTTGTAATATTCCTGTATTGGTTATGTCCCCTTATTGTAATATTCATTTATTCACTGAATTTTGTAAAGACAATGTTTATTGTGTTGATGATCAATAAAGTTCAAGTTTTCCTTCTATTAAATGTTTATCCTTTCTAAATGTGCCTTTTGAAATCCAATTCAAATTTCATAATTCAAATTCAAGTTTGAACTCATAACTTATGCTTAGGGTTTTAGTTGTTTAATTTCACCCTATCCCCACAAGCAAATGATCAAAAGAGATCATGTCGAATTCTTTCGCACTTCGAGAGTATACCATTCCCCCTCGAAGAGAGACTCGATCCCCCTTAGGTTTTAGTAATAAAAGCGCGAAAAAATCCCGTAATTTGAGATGATATGCACAAAAGCCCTCTAATCTACCCCAGAGTTGCCCTACGTGCTGGGATGTTACAGACTTCCCCCCTTAACAAAAACTTCGTCCCGAAGTTTGGGGTAAGATGTACCTGAAGAATTCTGGATATGCTGTCCTTAGATCTTCTTCCTTCTCCTAGGTTGCTTCTCTCTCCAGGTGATGTTTCCATTGTACTTTACAATACTTGATGGCTCGATTACGGAGTTGCTTCCAATTCTCTACCAGAATCTTCGACGGTTCTTCAACATATGTCAAATCAGCTTGCAATTCAACCTCTTTGTAGGATATGGTTTCTTCCGGTGTCTTCATACACTTGCGAAGTTGAGAAGCATGAAACACATTATGGACTTTAGATAATTCCTTCGGCAGTTCTAACTCAAAGGCTACTCTCCGACTTTAACTCAGAATCCTGAACGGTCCAGCACCAAACAAAATCAGAGTCTTCGGCTGGAGGACGGCAAAGGATAACTTACCAACAAAGAAAAATAATTTCTGAAGGAAATTAGAGTTGGACAGTACATGCTCAGTGTGTGGTGTTGAGCCTGAAACAAGTTACCACGCCACTGTAACTTGCACGAAAGCAAGAGCATTAAGGAATGAAATGAGGAAAATTTGGGACCTTCCTTCTGAAGAAGTGTTCAGGTATACAGGACCTGATTGGCTACCTCTCCTTCTTGGAAATATAACTAAAGAGAGAAGGAGCCTAGTTCTTTTAGTTCTGTGGAGATCTTGGCATTTGAGAAATGACATAGTCCATGCAAAAGGCGATGCAAGGATTGATCAATCGGTAAATTTTCTGAACCGATACATCAATGAACTTGGCTATACGTACATAAACCCAGGTAATGCGAAAGGAAAAATTGAATATCTAAATTCTGGGTGTTCTCTTGACTGCTTTCTATCCCATGACTACCAAATTGCAGCGAAGAATAAGGTACCAAGCTTGGACTCCACCGGAAAAGGATTGGATTAAAATAAATGTTGATGCTTCTTTTGTCCAAGAAATTGGGGATTGCACTGTTGGCTGTGTTGCTAGAGACCATACAGGTAAAGTGATCTGGGCTTGTAATCGTTCAGGAGTTAAATGTCAAGATACTGTTGAAGCTGAAGCAAGAGCATGCTTAGTGGGGCTGCAGTTTGCACATGACAAAGGTGTTAGTTCAGTGGTACTGGAATCGGACAATGCTATGGTGGTAAATGTTATTCAGAGACAAAACCAAGGTATGTCCAGGCTTTGGAGTTTGTTTGAAGATATAAACAGGCATGTTTCAGAATTCTGCAATTTCTCTATGAGAAAGATTGGAAGAGAGAGTAATGGGGCAGCGCATACTCTGGCTGTTGTAGCTAGAAGGTCTGATCAAAACAGTTCCTGGTTGGGGTCTGCCCCACCAGCAATTGCAAATATTGTTGCCCTCGAGTCTGTAAACACTCTTATTGATGATGAATGAAATCTCTCCTTCCCTAAAAAAACTAATATCATTGTATGTTATACCATTCAGGCACTAGACGGCTCTGATATTGAGTACGACTATTATGGTGAATCAGACATGGACATTGGTGATACGAAAACAGGCTCGATAACACATAGTGAGGTATTTCTATGTTTTATTTTGGTATGCTAACAAATGTATGAAGCATATTGATTTAATACTTTGTTTTGAATAGGTGACAGAAGAAGTTCATAGTGCGGCGAAACATGACACAGATATTAAGTACCCCGCTGATAAACGGGAAAAAAATTGGATGATAATGGAAAAGACATTTGTTTCTGAATCAGCAGCCTACGATTTCTACAACACATATGCTAATGACCATGGCTTCAGCATTAGGAAGTAGAAGGTGAAGCGTGGCAAAGGTCCTAAGGGTAAAATCCGTTTTAGGAATCTTTAAACCGGAAATCCAAATGTCTTTTCTCTATAAAACTTTAATGGATAAACATAGAATGTTCAGATATATACCTAAATTTTTGAATTTATAATAAATTTAAAAGGCATTTTTTATTATAGGTGTATTTGCTCCTATGAGCCACACCGTGTCCTCTTTAAATAGATAATAAAAACAAAAATAACTAACATTTAGAGAAAGATGATGCATTTCAAAAAAAATGCTCTAAACTTTACTGCGTGTTCTAAAAGTTTCCTTCCATGGTAAACTTGGAACACCAACCATCGGCTGAAACTTCCGTCCGTCGCTCACTCCCCTCCGGTGGATCTCATGCTAGGTGCCCTATCATTGCTCTTACGCCCTAAAGTCCAAAAGTGGTGCCCTAAAATAGGTTTCAGTATGTTTTAATTTATTTTAATTAACACATTTTGTTAGCTATTGGTGTGCTGGGTACGGACACGTTATCATATGCATATGTCTGGCACAACACAATAAACCGTCCAATATTTCCATGCTCTAAATAATAGGGGTCAGCTTGGGTGTCAGACACACCCAGAAAACCCCGCCATGTAGAATACTAACAGGCGGGTTCCACTTGCCAGCGACTCAATCATCTGCCCCCTCTCCCACCCCTCATATTCTCATACTCGATTTAATTTGGTGTTTACTTTGATATTGTCAGTGCATCACTGTATAAAGGGTGATCGGAAATGATTGCATGACATGATGTTTCTTTTTCTGAAAAACACAAGTACTCCATACTGCATTTGCCAAAGATTGCGACTCATGTAGGCCCACCTAAACAAACCGATAGTTAGTCTTCTGGTTTGTTTGCTCCATATCCCACTCACATTGATCAAAGGCAACGGACACTTGTCGTTAGCTTGACATAGATGCTAAACGAACCATCAGATAAATTCTGTATTACCAAACAGCGCTTGCTCCGGATATCAAAATCGCAGAACGGCCTCGAGCATCCAGTGAGACGAGGGACTCCGTAGTTTCTCACGATCTAGCCGATGATGGTCAGCGGGTGGCCATCTAAAAGTTACCTAACAGCGAGAGGCCATCTAAAAGTTACCTAATTAACTTGTTCATTTAAAGCCTTCAGTTACGCACTACGGCCTAGGGGCAGAAAAACAGGGCACCTCAGTTTCTCCACTGAGCAGTGCAAATCAGGTAACTAGAAGTTTCTCGTATCTACTTGGTGATGCTGGTCCCGCTAATCTTGTCCAGGGCTACTGCGCTGTATCTTCAAGGATTCCAAAGCATCCCTGCAAATTCAAATTTTGAATGACAAGTAAAGGTGCTTATAGGTTGTTCCAAGTGAAAGATCATTGAGAGGTTATCATTGTACACTAGACTTGAATGTTGCCCGAAATGGATAAGAACGATACCGTAAACCATCTTCGATCTCGGCGTTCCCAGGCTCCAGTTTAAGACCATCAAGAAATGCACCACATGCCTTCTTATAGTCCTGATGGCAAGAAATTAGTACAGATCCATAAAAAAGGTTTACCACATTATATGCAGAACATATACTACTTCAAATAGATTTTCCACAGAAAATGCAGGACTGAAACAAACATCTTTTTTTTTTTTTGAGAAACACAGTACAAACGCAAGCGCTCATATACACGCGCATACACTCACCCCTATGAACACACACACGCACACCCTACCCCTATGAGCACCTCCGAAAGACTGAGCCGGCAGATCGGGTCTTGAGATTGACGAAGTCACCACGGGCGCCTCGCTATCGACGGGAACGTCGCCTCCCACTGAAAGAATATTCCGCCTTTATGAGACACACAGATATCAAACCTGGGGTTTGAACTCTGGTGGGCTGGGGGTACAACCACCCTCCTAACCATCCAACCTCAGGTTGGTTCTCTGAAACAAACATCTTAACGCACCTTCAGTAACATTAGAGCAGTTCCTTCATGATAACAGGCCTTTGGGCAGCCAGATCGCATCATCCTGAGCGCTTGAGCATCCTTCAAGGCATTCTTCGCATCACCTAAGCGACGCCAGCACAGGCTCCTGTTTGAAAGCAAGGTTGTATTGCCAGGGTCAAGTTCCAGTGCCTACAGCCAACAGATAGAAGTATTAGCATAATTCTGCACATTGTTCTCAGATTTTCCCACAGGTTTTTCTTGTGCTTTGGTGAATCACTAAAACTAATTGAATCAAATTGTCATAATCTTCTTCTGGATGTAGACAATTTAAATTCATTGACAAATATAGCTCAAACAATAAAGAGATACAAAAAAAGTGTAAATTCAGAAAATAAGAACAGAGACATGTATATGCTGTTGCTACTGCTGCTGCATGGCCTACCCACAACAATGAAATGTACGGTACGATTTGTGCTGGCACTGATCCAACTGCATCATCAAAGCATGCACTACAACTATTCAAGAGATTACAGAAATAGCAGCGTAGCAGGATGGGGTCAGAGACATTAGCATATCTGCAATCTCTATCAACTTCGCGACATTAGCATATCTGCAAAGTGTGCAGAAAGCACAATTACCATAGCACACGCCATTCCAAGAAGGGTTAATTGGATCTATGCCACTATAACTTTCATGGTTTGGAAAAATACCATTACAAAAATCAAAGTTGGAAAAATGCCACTATAACTTTCGGATACCTCTATCTATGCCATTTTCTTCAATACCAGACCATATACTTACCCTTATACACCAAAACATACCTTTATACAAACTTTTTTAACAGCGTGCATACCATATCAATTCCCCACCCCGACCTAACCCTGACTGTTCTAAGCCTAGAACCAGATTTCTCACCACGGAAGGGACTGACTCTAGTGGCGGCGGCGGCAGCTGCTGCAGGTGGGCAGCGTGTGAGCTGACTAGAGGCGGGCGACATGTGGGCTAGCTGGAAACAACGCCATGGCTGGAGGATGGCGCCCCGTTGGGGCTGCTGGAGGAGGGGCTTCGCTACTTGATTCATACATCCCGCGCGAGAAACACCACTGCGGACTGGTCCTCGGCGACAAGGCCGAGCAACTCGCTTAGCAGCGTGACCGCTGCGTCTCCCACCCATCCCGCTCGCCTCCCACTGCAAGAGCAGCAGAATCACCCTCACTCGATGAATTGCCGGAGACGCAACTTCGCGTTGACTGGAGGAGCGTGCGATGTGGCTGCAGCCACCCCCAACGCTCTTATAATTTTTTATCAACATTTGATTTTCTTTTTAGCATCCGAGAGACTCAGAAGTGCAGACCAAATTTTGGACTAGAGGTAGTATGGCGAATACTAAAATATACGCATTGAAATACTGGTATATTTTGAATTGTTATTCTATTAAGTGAAGGAAATGGCATAGATAGAGGTATGAGAAAGTTGTAGTGGCATTTTTCCAACTTTAGTTTTTGTAATGGCATTTTTTCAACTTGTGAAAATTGCAATGGCATAGATCCAATTAACCCCTTCCAAGAATGAAACAGGCAAACAAGATAACATGCCTTAGTAAACTTTTCTGAGCGGTTCATAAGTCCATGAACTTTATAAAGCAAGATTAGTAATATACCTCTGTATAAGTTTGTGCGGCATCAAGATAGTTCCCATTCTTGAACGCCTCATGCGCTCTAAGTTTTGCACTCGCAAGCATCGCTTTCTGAAACATTGAGAACAAACAATGATATAAAGATTCAGTACATCTAATCCCTTCCCACATATTATAACAAATTTCTCTGTGAATTAATGCAATATGTCATTTCAATAGTTCTACAATTTATGAAGTAGTGATAAAAATTAATTAATATTAACCTCATGTTTCCCGGTCTCTTGATAAAAATAATAATAAAGCATGGTATGCACTGTTTGGTAGAATTTTTTGATTTATATCAGCTTCCACATGTTCCTATTGTCCCCCCCCCCCCCCCCCCCCCAATCCCCCAATCTACATAAGACAGAAGTATCTGATTTGTTACTGATACAAATTTTAACTTGCATTATCTAAGTTGCTCCATCTTGCATCGACTCAGAATCCCCAAGAACAACCAAAAAAAAACTTCAGTCAGAAGCAAGTTGGGGTAGGATACCTCGGCAGAATCCCATTGACCATAATCTCATCACTACAAACTATATTTCCTCTTCGCCAGTTTGTTATAGATTATTATACCTTCGTTCTTAAATGCTCATCCTATCCAAATTGATACAAAATCAACACTGGGGCTAACCCAGGCTAGGTTACTCCTTACAGGTAACAAAGAAGTTCACAGCACATAATGTGCCGATACACAGGAATAACAATAAATCGCTATCCATGTTGCGTACTACAAGCTTAGCATGCAATGTGCCGTCAAAGGTCATGTAGTTGACAAGTTTAGCAGAACAGATAAAGATAAATATTACCTAAAAACCTCACATTAGGGACATCTCCATAAGAAGCTAACATCCATTGCGCACAGTTGTACACTCAACCATTTAAATAAACAAAATAATGGTGTTCTAAGTTATACCTTCGCTGGGCGCACTGATTTCACATGACTAATGATTCCATCAACACTCCAGTCATGTACAGTAGGAATACGAGAAGTCATCGGAAATAGAATCTCAACATCTTCACGCCTACCGGAACGGGCAGCAATTTCTATAGGAACACGTCCTAGCTGCCAAGATAACAAGCAGAATTAACTTCACTTAGTATTTGACAGCGGAAAATGACAAACCTGCAGCACGCAAGGCATCTGTACAAGCGTTGAGCACATACATACGGTATAAAATCATATATATTCTAGAGATTTGCGTTACATTAGTTGTTAAAAAACCAAGCAGTGTTTCTTTTTGTTGTCCAGGACAGCAACTACAACTTCATAATAACAGTGTCATTATAAGCAATCATTAGATGATAATACTATCCCAACAACTTCCAGAATGAATCAGATAAGGAGTTCCTCTTCCTGATATTCGCAATTTCTGCTTCATTTTCTACCCAAAACTTATATGTTCATCTAACAACCCAAAAAGTTCTCTGCAAGTTTCACTGTACTTTTTTTTTGAAAGTTGAGCACTAAAGGGAGTTCTTTAATCCAGTAGATAGTCTAGAACTATCACATGTCTCTCCAAATAATAAAACAGAACAGGGTACTGGACAGCTTCACCACTTCATGTAAGACAACAAACTTTAATTGTACCCTGCTAAGGTAAATCTAAAATACCCAGAAAATACACACACCAAAAAATAGACCTGCCAAATAAGCAAATTCATCCAGATATGTTTCTAGAAGTTCACAATTAGTAGATGGAAAGCCCATAACGCTGAACAGTTTACTAGACTATCTCCTGTTAGGAATGGATGAAAGAATGCATCTGAAAGCAAAAGCACAACATCTTACATTGTCAGGAACATTAGCATCTGCACCAGCCAGAACTAAGCACTTAAGAATGTTCGTTAAGCCAGCAGTGGTAGCGATCATTAAGGGTGTCTCCTTACAATTACCATCCACATCAGCACCAGCCTAACAATAAAAAATAAAAAAACTTGGGTTATATGCTTTGCAGAATACACATGTAAATTGTTATAATCATTGGAGGATAAAGACATAAATTCAATGACGTAACATCCCATTTATATAATAATGTGTCAGTTGATGTATGAGGATGACATACCTCAAGTAGGAGCATCACGCACTTCAGTGAGCACATAACAGTAGCAAGAGCAAGAGCCGTATGACCAGTGCCACCCAAAGCTATCTTGTGCTGTTAAGAGGATAAGAAGTTAAAAACCCCATCTAACTACAACCAGCATATAACTTAAAGGAGGGGAAGGGTCAAGATCTATATATACATATATACATAGAATATATAGCAGATATAACTTCCTGAGAGTAAAGGCTTTCTTCAAAATATTGAAATAATATTAGCATACACAAGCATCGCAAAAGTAAATGGATTAGCTTATATTATATATGAAAGTTAATGAAACCTCATCATCCATCTGTGAAGTCCCTGGCCACTCCTAAATAGCATGTGAAAGAAATACAGATAAAAGAAGGACAAGAATGAGCTCCCAGTGCACCAAATGCGTGGCCATGCAAGAGGCAAAGCTAGATCTTAACAAGAACTGAGCACTTATGGTCAAGCACTAAAGCTGCAGAGCAAGATCTTACACATGAACACAGTAGAGTGATACTGCATTAAGACATCATTAAGCACGTTGAATTCAAATATTATGACTATAGGAATGGAAGAAAATAAGAGCATTAAGTACAGTTTATACAGTGAGAAGATACAAAGATAACGCCGAATGGTGCTCCGGAGCATTTGCTCCCTTTTCACTCACTACATCTCATTCTTCAACCAAATTCAGAAATATTCTTACATGTAGATGAATCATTATTATGTTCACATTTCATGTTCCATGAAAACAAATACACTGTTCTTAATCACCTAAAATGCCCTTTTACCCCCTAATCAGTAAACAAGAACTTGAGGGTACATATGATCCACTCTAGTATCTACATGCCTTTTATTGAATTTTCTACATCCATTCTTGAAAAGTTATGTCCAATTATGCATGTGCACGAAAATAATAAGCATGTTGTAGCAGTCGAGTCTCTAGACTCCACCTACCTAAAAAAGGTCTCCAACTCCACCTGGTCGGTGGAACTTGTGGACTGAAACAGGAAAAATCAGCTCTCGAAAGGAGAAAATGATTTGTTTGGGAAAATACCAACGATGTTGTTCATGTTAAGATTTAAGAAGAAAACATTAATAAGACTGGTTTGAAAACTGGGGCAGATGAAAGAGTCAGGCTCCACCTGATTACAGCTTAAAGCTAGAAAGAATAAAAAAAGAGATAAAAGATGTTGCTCTATTACCAAGACAATATTACTGAGAGTATGGTTTAAAAACTGGAGCCCGTAAAGAACCGGACTCCACCTGATTTATTACAGCTCAAAGCTAGAAGGAATAAAGACACAAGTGCAATGCAGCAAAGCCAGTCACATGAAAAAACTCAGACAGGCTAAAGTTGATGTATAGGGAAACTATGAAATACCTAAACGACTATTATTGTGGATTTCACCCTTCTAAATAGCCCCCAAGTTCAGAAGAATAGGCGAGAGTGACCCTTACGTCTGCATGGTGGTCCAGCAAAACCTTCATGATATCATCCCGCCCAAAACGGGCAGCATGATGCAGTGCTGTCCCACCAAGATGTACTACATCAACATCAGCTCCTCTGGATAGTAAGAGCTCTACTATTTCACAGCTTCCTGGACAAAGAATACAGATATATCTTTAGTCCATTATAGATTCTTTGTATTAAGTCCTTGTATTTGCAGTGATTTGCTATCGCAATCCTATCCAACATGTGTTAAGACACTTTTTAAAAAAGAAACAAGTCTGTAACTATAAATTAGAAGATATACAGAAATACAGAGCCAACAAATATGCCTTGTGCATTGGTCGAGTATGCAGAACTTGGACAGATTTTTTAACTTTCTAGACTTGGCTAAACTAAATTAAAAATATAATTAGAAAATAATGGCAAGCTAGTTATTTTTCTGCATGATATGATATTTATGGGGAAAAAGGAAAGAACTTTCGCATGCATACAGCCACTCAGCCAGCACTTTGCTCTATTTCTTCAGATATCTGCCACTATATAAGGAATGTCCAATCAGAAATTTTTACTCCTTGTCTCACAGATAAGGATCCTCAGTCGGTATAAATGTAGAAACAGAACACATATGGAAGATGAGTATGTGCAATATAGAGATCGATACTAGTACCTCTTTCTCCGGAAGCGAGATGGAGAGGAGGACTGCCACTGGCGTTGACCTTGTGTAAATCAGCACCTTGATCAAGAAAGTAACGCACCAAATCCACATCCTGATTGGCAATCGCGAAGGTCAAAGGTGTTTCGCCTGCCAGGGACACCAAAGCAGAGAGAGGCTTAGCACACATTCAGCCCACTGAAGGGGGGAAAAAACACATCGATCAAGAACCTACCACTATAATCCCTAGATAAAGTTCGGATGAAAGCAGCCTTTTTTTTCGAGAGTGAGAGTGCAAGCAACTTCATACTACTCCTAAACAAGGAAGGGAGAGGGATTGAAGGTAGCGCACCCAACGGGCCGGCGTCGTCCACATCCAGCCGGAGGTCCTCGAGCAGGTAGCGGCACACAGGCAGGCTGCCGCCTAGGGCGGCGTAGTGAATCAAGCCAGTGCCGTAGCCGTCCCTGACCGCTCCCAGCTTCTCGGCGAGGCGACGGCCTTCCGCCCCCCTGCCCACTGCCCTCGCCGCCCCTGAAACATCGGGACCAAAAATATAATCAGCAGGGAGACAGACGGGGACAGGAAAATGAAGAAATTACCGGCGCAGGGGGATGCGTACTCTTGACGAGGCGGAGCTGGCCGTCATAGGCTGCCTTGAGGAAGGCCTGGTCGAAGGTCGGGTTAGAGGAGAATCGGCTGGGTTCACAGGGAGGGAGGCCGCCGCCGCGCTCGAAGGCGGAGAGAGGGAAGAGAGGTGTCCGCGGCGCCATAGCTACGGGGTTGGTTGGTGGCAGGTAGGGTTTTTAGCCAGGGGTTGGAGACGGTGAGGAAGAGGGAGGCGTAGGCGGGAAGGAGAGGAGGGGAGTGGAGTGGAGGCGTAGGGAGGACGACGCGTGCGGGGAGAGGAAATGGGAGATGGAGTGGAAGGCGAATTTCCTAGGGGAAATCTAGCATGTTTAAACAGATGGTGCAAAATAAATAAAAATTACTCACTAACGTTTAGAGCATAGAAATATGATGCATTTTAAAAAATGCTCTAAATTTTGCAGCGTGTTCTAAATTTTCCATCTGTGCTGCAAATTTGGGACATCAAACCTAGCTAGTACCCGAAACGGCACATGCGGCCCAACCATCGGCTGAAACTTCCGCTCGCTACTCCCATCCATTGGATCTCATGCTAGGCGCTATATCATTGCTCTATATTATATGCCCTAAAATCCAAAAGTTATGTCTTAAAATAGCTTCCAGTACCCTATTTATTTGTTAGAGATGTTTTAATTTATTTTAATTAACATATTTGTTAGCTATTGGTGCACTAGGCATTTTGTCATACATGTGTGTCTGGCCCAACACAATAAACCGTCCAACATTTCCATGCTCTAAATAAAAGGGGTCGGCTTTTTTTTTGAAACAAGACTCCCAGTCAGGGCCCCGGCTTATATTGAAAGCACAACGGATTCAAGTTATTACAGAAATCAAACTCAACACGTCCACCACGAAACTCAGCTACTACAAGAGAGAACAGAACAAAATTGAGTCAAGTAGCAACTGAGAAAAGGCTCAAAGGGCCAGATAAGAAGCTAGGCTACTCCTGTCCTAGCCACCGACCCCGAGTATACTTCCTTTAGCTTGGCATTGAACTTCTCCACCACCTTCTCCGCTTCATGTTTGCGTTTAGGAGGAGCCAACGGTTTTCACTGCAAGAGTAAAGAAACAGCTCTGTAAAGCGGGTTTAGAAGGTTTCTCAACACCTTGTGCTGAAAAACACGCTCATTCCTAGTAAGCCACAGCGCCCAGGCAAAACTAACAAATTCTTCTTGTTACCTCTCGAACCCAGAAGTAAATCCACAAATTCATCCCTGGATCCGGGGAGCACATTATTATTGTCCAACAGCCTCAGATCCCACACCCCAAGGTTTAAGATGAACTCATACATGGATTTTGAAGTAAAATTTCTGTTCTTACCCAAATCCCAGCTAATCACATTGTCTCTCTCCGAGAGGGAAACCCCTGCAATAGCAACAAGCAGCTCCCCCCACTCACTCTCCTGGGAAGGCCCAAAAGACCTGGAGAAAGTCAAATGTACACTATTTTCCCGAAGCACCTCAGCAACAGTGCCATTCTTCTGTTCACAATACTCATAAATTGCTGGAAACAGAGTTTTCAAGGGGCATTTTCCTAACAACACATCAATCCAGAAGAAAGTCTTCCTGTCATTGCCAACATCATAACTAGACCCCATTTTCAACCATTGTTTAACTTTATGTAATCCCTTCCAAAATTGAGATCTGTGTTCATTTGACTGATAGAAACCCCCATATCCCATATATTTGTTTCTTAGAATTTTACAACAGTGATCATTATCTCCTTTCTCCAATCTATAATCCATTTGCTCAAAAAGCACATGTTTCTTATCCTACTGTCTGCAAAACCTAGGCCTCCATAGGCTTTGGGTTTACAGAGCCTATCCCATCTCACAATGTGGTGTTTCCTTTTGCCACCCACACCTTCCCAAAAAAAATTGGCCCTAGCCATGTCCATCCATTCCCTCAAAAAGTAAGTAAAACCCCATAGCATATGTTTGAATGTTGTCTAAGCATGCATTAATTAGAACAACCCTTGCCCCAGAGGAGGCTAAGCTATTGAAGCCACAACCCAAACGCTTAACCACTTTCTGGGCAACAAAAGCAAGATCATTAACTCACAGTTTATCACCACTGACAAGTAAACCCAGATATTTAACAGGAAATTGTCCAACAGAATAGTTGAACAAATTAGCTATCCGTCCTTGTTCCTCTACACTAACCCACACACCAAACACCTCACTTTTTTGATAACTTATCTTAAGCCCTGACATTTCTTCATAGCAATACAGTTCATAGCAATACAGAAGAAACTTGATTGTCATGAAGCTCTCCTCATCACACTCCGTCAGGAGGATGGTATCATCTGCATATTGCAGATGAGAGACCCCTCCCTGTATTAAATGTTGGGCTAAGCCCCTCACATGTCTAGCAGTACTGGCTGCATGGAGCATTTCACTCAAACCATCCCCAACCAAATCAAACATGAGAGGATACAAGGGATCACCATGTCTTATTCCTTTGTAAGTTCTAAAGTATTCCCCCTCTTCCCCATCAATGCTAATGCAAACTTGACCAGTTTGTACTACTTGTTTCATACAAGAGATCTAGATTTCATTAAAACCTTTCTTCTCCAGGACATCCATGAGGAAATTTCAATGAATTTTGTCGTACACTTTCTCAAAATCTAGCTTAATAATGGCCCCCAAAGAATTGGATCTCTTTAGATCATCTAAAATTTCATGCAAAACCACCACCCCGTCCAAAATCTGCCTCCCAGGAATAAAAGCAGTCTGAGCAGCACTAATATATTTATATGCCACTACAGAGAGCCTTTTGTCAAGATTTTAGTGATAATCTTAAAAATCACATTAATCAAACAGATGGGCCTATACTGTTTGATCTCCTCTACATCAACAATTTTGGGCAAAAGGATAATAACTCCATAGTTAATCCTTTTGAGTTCGAAAACCCCTCTCACCAGATCATCTAACATTTCTTTAATCAGAGGCTTGACTTTTTCTAGGAAAATTTTATAAAAAGCCACTGGGAACCCATCGGTCCAGGTGCAGTATTAGTTTTTAAATCTTTAATGGTCTCATCAATCTCTTCCAAGCTAAAAGGTTTAGTAAGAAAATCATTATCTTCCACTATACCTGGGCATCTTCTCGGGTCGGGCCGGGCCAGGCCGGGCCAAGGAAAAGCCCGAGACAGGAAAAGGCGGCCCAAGCCCGGCTCGGCCTGACTGTCGGGCCTAAAAATTATGCCCAGGCCCGGCCCGAGTGGGGTGTTTTTTGTCGGGCCATCGGGCTTTCCGGCCGGGCCTTCCCAAAAACTCCCGAAAATACTACCCAGGCCCGGCCCGAGTCAGCAATCGGGCCATGATTTTGCTGCCTAGGCCCGCCCATTGGGCCAAAAAATGCGGCTCAGGACTGAGATTTTTGAGCCGGGCCAGGCCGGGCTTCCCATGCCCAGGCTTGTCTTCCACAGAAACCCTTTTCTCCAAAGGCCAAGTATCCTCACTTTAATGAATAGATGGAACAACCACACTCCCAAAGAGTGTTTTATAATAAGCTATTTTATGTTGTTTTATTTCTTCCTTGTGAGACAAAACATTATCCCCATCTTTAGGGACATAATGGATTTCTTTTTTTCTTACCATTAGCCAGGCTATGGAAAAAAGGCAGTATTTGAATCCCCTTGAGTAATCCACTTCTCCCCCTTATTTGCCGGTAAGCCTCCTTTGCAGCTGCATGAGGGCTTTTTCTAAATCCAACTTTTATTTCTAGTCCTCATCTGTCAGACCTTCTATTCCTTCTTTTGAATCTAGTCTGACCATAGCCTCATTAAGGCTTTTCTTCTCTCTTCTATACTGACCTCTCAAATTGCCCCCCCCCCCCCCCCCCCCCCCCCCCCACCCAGCCAGCCTTTTAGGAATCATCTAAGGGGCACTTATTGTTGTTGCCAACAATCCAAAATGTTACAACTTTTCCTCACCGGCCAATGACCTAAAACCATATTTTTGAAATCAGGTACTATAAACCAAGATGGCTCCATCTTAAACTTCTTCGGGCTAAAAGGATCTCTAGGTCCCAATAGGGGTCGGCTTGGAAGTGGGACACACCCAGAAAACTGTAGAAAACCAACATCAGCTGGGTTCCACTTGCCAGCGACTCAATCATTTGCCTGCTCCCCCACCCCTCGTCTCTCATACTCGATTTAATTTGGTGTTTACTTTGATATTGTCAGTGCATAATTATATAAAGGGTGATCGGAAATGATTGGATGACATAATGTTTCTTTTCCGAAAAACACGAACTAAAACATAAACGCATACATACCAAGCACGTACTACTCATGTAGGCCCACCTAAACAAACCGATAGTTAGTCTTCTGGTTTGCTTGCTCCATATCCCACTCACATCGATCAAAGGCAATGGATAATGGTCGTTAGCTTGACATAGATGCTAAACGAACCATTAGATAAATCCTGTATTACCAAACAACGCTTCCTCCGGATATCAAAATCGCAGAACGGCCTCAAGCATCCAGTGAAACGAGGGACTCCGTAGTTTCTCACGATCTAGCCGATGATGGTCAGCGAAAGGACATCTAAAAGTTACCTACTCAACTTGTTCATTCAAAGCCTTCAGTTACGCACTGCGGCCTACGGGGCAGAATATCATGGCACCTCAGATTCTCCACTGAGCAGTACAAATCAGGTAACTAGAAGTTTCTCGTATCAACTTGGTGATGCTGGTCCAGCTAATCTTGCCCAGGGCTACTGCGCTGTATCTTCATGGATTCCAAAGCCTCCCTACAAATTTAAATTTTGAATGATAAGTAAAAGTGCCTATAGGTTGTTCCAACTGAAAGATCATTGCAACAAGAACTGAGAAAGATCATTGAGAGGTTATCATTGTACGCTAGACTTCAATGATGCTAGAAATGGATAAGAAGGATACCGTAAACCATCTTCGATCTCAGCGTTCCCTGGCGCCAGTTTAAGACCATCAAGAAATGCACCACATGCCTTCTTATAGTCCTGATGGCAAGAGGTTAGTACAGACATGAAAAAGGTTTACCACATTATATGCAGAACATATACTACTTCAAAAGATTTTCCACAGAAAATGCAGGACTGAACTAAACATCTTAATGCACCTTCAGTAACATTAGAGCAGCTCCTTCATGATAACAGGCCTTTGGGCACCCAGATTGCATCATCCTGAGCGCTTGAGCATCCTTCAAGGCCTTCTTCGCATCACCTAAGCGACGCCAGCAAAGGCTCCTGTTTGAAAGCACGGTTGTATTGCCAGGGTCAAGTTCCAGTGCCTACAACCAACAGATAGAAGTATTAGCACAATTCTGCACATTGTTCTCAGAATTTTCCCACAGGTTTTTCTTGTGCTTAGGTGATTCACTAAAACTAATTGAATTGTCATAATCTTCTTCTGGATGTAGAAAATTTGAATCCATTGACAAATATAGCTCAAACAAGATAAGGGCCAATCAATAAAGAAAAGAGAGTGCATTTTCTGAGCTGGCTCTCAGGTACACCCCCATATCTGGGCTGTTAATTGGTGCATCGAAATCCGTGCTGACCTATATTTTGCCCTCTTTAACAACTTCTCTATTTTGAATCTCTCGCTCTATACAACCTTTGAATCTGAAACTTGGCAGTTCACTGAAACATTCGAGATAGATTTTGCTACTGCTACTGCTTCTGCATGGCCTTTTCTAAAAAAAAGTGGAAATTCAGAAAAGAAGAAGAGACACGTATATGCTGTTGCTACTGCTGCTGCATGGCCTATCCACAACAATGAAATGTATGGTACGTTTTGTGCTGGCACTGATCCAACTGCATCATGAATCAAAGCATGCACTATAACTCTTTAAGGGCTTGTTTACTTCTCCGGTATTTTTATCCCCAAAAGATGTGGGAATATGCGGGGATTTGGTGTTCATGCAATACTCTCCGATCCCCTAAAATACCCTTCCCCAAAAATACTCTACCATGATAGAGAGTTTTTAATCTAGCCAAAAATACACTAGTGCGGAGGGGATTTGTGGGGGTATCCCGGGATTACCCTCAAAACCCGGCCTAGTAAATAACCTACCCTGGATATTTCAGGATACGAAATAATCCCCTCAAATCCCCCTCGAATACCCTAGAAGTAAACAAGGCCTAAGAGATTACAGAAATAGCAGCGTAGCAGGATGGGGTCCGAGACATTTAGCATATCTGCAATCTCTATCAACTTCGCGACATTAGCATATCTGCAAAGTGTGCAGAAAGCACAATTGCCATAGCACACACCATTCCAAGAATGAAACAGACAAACAAGATAACATGCCTTAGTGAACTTTTCTGAGCGGTCCATAACTCCATGAACTTTAACAAGCAAGATTAGTAATATACCTTTGTATAAACTTGTGCAGCATCAAGATAGTTCCCATTCTTGAACGCCTCATGCGCTCTAAGTTTTGCACTCGCAAGCATCGCTTTCTGAAACATTGAGAACAAACAAATGATATAAAGATTCAGTACATCAAATCCCTTCCCATAGGTTATAACAGCTTTCTCCATGAATTAATGCAATATGACATCTCAATAGTTCTACAATTTATGAAGTAGTGATAAAAATTAATTAATATTAACCTCATGTTTCCCAGTCTCCTGATAAAAATAAAAATAAAGCATAGTATCCACTGTTTGGTAGAATTTTTTGATTTATTTCAGCTTCCACATGTTTCTACTGTCCCCCCAATCTACATAAGACAGAAGTAGTCTGATTTGTTACTGAGACAATTTTTTAACTCGCATTATCTAAGTTGCTGTTCACCCCATCTTGCATCCTCTCAGAATCCCCAAGAACAACCAAAAAAACTTCAGTCAGAAGCATGTTGGGGTAGGATACCTCTGCAGAATCCCATTGACCATAATCTCATCACTAAAAACTATATTTCTTCTTTTCCAGTTTGTTATACATTATTATACCTTCGTTCTTAAATGCTCATCCTATCCAAATTGATTTAGAATGAAACTGGGGCTAACCCAGGCTAGGTTACTCCTCACAAGTATCAAAGAAGTTCACAACACATAATGTGCCGATACACAGGAATAACAATAAATAACTATCCATGTTGCATACTACAAACTTAGCATGCAATGTGCCGTCAAAGGTCATGTACAGAAAACTATGCAGTTGACAAGTTTAATAGAACAGATAAAGATAAATATTACCCACCAATTGTAGAACGAAATTTCAAATATTCAACTAAGGAAGAAGGGACAAGAAGTGTGGTTTCAAGTACTTTTCTCACGTTACAACAATGAATTCCAAATACCTCACATTAGGGAGATCTCCATAAGAAGCTAACATCCAACGCACGCAGTTGTACACTCAGCCATTTAAATAAACAAAATAATGGTGTTCTAAGTTATACCTTCGCTGGGCGCACTGATTTCACATGACTAATGATTCCATCAACACTCCAGTCACGTACAGTAGGAATACGAGAAGTCATCGGAAATAGAATCTCAACATCTTCACGCCTACCAGAACGGGCAGCAATTTCTATAGGAACACGTCCTAGCTGCCAAGATAACAAGCAGGATTAACATCACTTACTATTTGACAGCGGAAAATGACAAACCTGCAGCACGCAAGGCATCTGGACAAGCGTTGAGCACCATACATACGGTGTAAAATCACATTTATTCTAGAGATTTGCATTAAATTAATTGTTAAGAAACCAAGCAGTGTTTATTTTTGTTGTCCAGAACAGCAACCACAACTCGATAATAACAGTGTTGTTATAAGCAATCATTAGATGATAATACTATCCCAACAACTTCCAGGATGAATCAGAATAAGGAGTTTTTCATCCTGATATTCCCAATTTCTGCTTCATTTTTTACTCCAAACGGTTAAGAACAACTTACATGTTCATCTAACAACCCAAAAAGTTCTTTGCAAGTTTCACTGTACAGTTTTTTTCAAATTTGAACACTAAAGGGAGTTCTTTAATCTAGTAGATAGTCTAGAGCCATCACATGTCTCTCCAAATAATAAAACAGAACACTGGACAGCTTCACTATTTCATGTAAGAAAACAACCTTTTATTGTACCCTGCTAAGGTAAATCTAAAATGCCCAGAAAATACACACCAAAAAAATAGACCTGCCAAATAAGCAAATTCATCCAGATATGTTTCTAGAAGTTCACACTAAGAAGATGGAAAGCCCATAACGCTGAGCAGTTTACTAGACTATCTCCTGTTAGGTACGGACGAAAGAATGCATGTAAAATCAAAGGCACGACATCTTACATTGTCAGGAACATTAGCATCTGCACCAGCCAGAACTAAGCACTTAAGAATGTTCGTTGAGCCAGCAGTGGCAGCGATCATTAAGGGTGTCTCTTTACAATTACCATCCACATCAGCACCGGCCTAATAATAAAAAAACTTGGGTTATATGCTTTGCAAAACACACATGTAAATTGTTATAATCATTTGACAATAAATACATAAATTCAATGCCGTAACATCCCATTTATATAGTGATGTGTCAGTTGATGTATGAGGATGACATACCTTAAGTAGGAGCATCACGCACTTCAGTGAGCACATAACAGTAGCAAGAGCAAGAGCCGTATGACCAGTACCACCCAAAGCTATCTTGTGCTGTTAAGAGGATAAGAAGTTAGAAATCCCGTCTAACTACAACCAGCATACAACTTAAAGGAGGGGAAGGGTCAAGATCTTTATATAAATATACATAGAATATATAGAAGATATAACCTACTGAGAGTAAAGGCTTTCGTCAAAACATTGAAATAACAATATTAGCATACACAAGCGTCGCAGAAGTAAATGGATTAGCTTATATGGCATGTTTGGTTGGTGCCATCTCATGCCCTACCAATTTGTGCCAACCATTGGCTGCCAAAAAGTTGGCTAAGGATTTCTTGGCCAACAGTTGGCCAAAATTTTGGCAAGAACTGTGAAGAGAATGTAAAGGTGGGTGGGTAGCTTTCCATTGGCAACCAAAATTTTGGCTACCAACCAAACAAGAGCAAAAATATCGTAGGTTGCCAAAATTTTGGCAGGGCATAGTTGGGCACCCAACCAAACAGGCCCATATTATTTATGTAAGTTGATGAATCCTCATCATCCGTCTGTGAAGTCCCTGGCCACTCCTAAGTAGCACATGAAAGAAATACAGATAAAAGAAGGACAAGAATGAGCTCCCAGTGCACCAAATGCATGGCTGTGCAAGAGGCAAAGCTAGATCTTAACAAGAACTGAGCACTTATGGTCAAGCACTAAAGCTGCAAAGCAAGATCTTACACATGAACACAGTAGAGTGATACTGCATTAAGACATCATTAAGCACGTTGAATTCAAATAGTCAGACTATAGTGAAAGGATGGAAGAAATTAAGAGCACTAAGTACAGTTTATACAGTGAGAAGATGCAAAGATAACGCCGAATGGCGCTCCGGGGCATTTGCTCCCCTTTCACTCACTATATTTCGTTCTTCAACCAAATTCAGAAATATTCTTACATGTAGATAAT
Organism: Dactylis glomerata; assembly: GCA_007115705.1. Classification (NCBI taxonomy): domain Eukaryota; kingdom Viridiplantae; phylum Streptophyta; class Magnoliopsida; order Poales; family Poaceae; genus Dactylis; species Dactylis glomerata. The sequence goes on from QXEO01001054.1 coordinate 1,599,409, forward strand.
TCATTATTATGTTCAGATTTCATGTTCCATGAAAACAAATACATTGTTCTTAATCACCTAAAATGCCCTTTTAGCCCCTTATCAGTAAACAAGAACTTGAGGGTACATGATCCACTCTACTATCTACATGCCAATTTTTTATTAAATTTTCTACACCCATTCTTGAAAATTTGTGTCCAATTATGCATAAGCACGAAAATAATAAGCATGTTGTAGCAGTCGAGTCTCTAGACTGCATCTACCTAAATAATGTCTCCAACTCCACCTGGTCGGTGGAACGTGTGGACTAAAACAGGAAAATTTAAGGCTCGAAAAGAGAAAATGATTTGTTTGGGAAAAGACCAACGATGTTGTTTGTGTTAAGATTTAAGAAGAAAACTTAATAAGACTATGGTTTGAAAACTGGAGCAGATGAAAGAGTCAGGCTCCAACTGATTACATCTTAAAGCTAGAAAGAATAAAAATACAAGTACAGTATGACAAAGCCAGTCACATGGTAAAACTCAAATAGATTAAAGTTGATGGATAGGGGAACTATGAAATAAGTAAACAACTATTATTGTGGATTTCACCATTCTAAATGGCTGCAAATTCAGAAAAGGAAATGTTGGGAGTGACAATTACGTCTGCATGGTGGTCCAGCAAGACCTTCATAATATCATCCCGCCCATAACGGGCAGCAAGATGCAGTGCTGTCCCACCAAGATTTATTGCATCAACATAAGCTCCCTTGGAGAGTAGGAGCTCTACCATTTCACAGCTTCCTGGATAAAAAAATACAGGATATATCTTTAGTCCCCAACAGATTTTTTGTTGTAAGTTCTTGCATTCGCAATGATTTGCTATCGCCATTCTATCCAACATGTCTTAAGATACTTGAAATAAGAAACATATCTAGAACTCTAGATTAGAAGAAATACGAAAAATCGAGTCAATAATTATCACTTGTGAAGAATTGGTCGAGTATGCAGAATATGGACAGACTATATTAATTTTTCTGACTTGGCTAAACTAAATGAATTGGAAAGTAATGGCCTGCTAGTTATTTTTCTGCCATTTTTTTCTGCATGACATGATGTCTATGGGGAAAAAGAAAAGAACTTTTTTTTTTGCGGGGAAAAAGGAAAAACTTTGCACACATACAGCCAGCACCTTACTCCTCTTCTTCAGATATTTGCCAATTGCCACTATATACAAGGAATGTCCAATCAGAAATTTTTACTCCATGTCTCGCTGATATATGGGTGCTCACTCAGTACAAGTGCAGGAACAGAACACTTGGGAAAGATGAGTATGTGCAATAGATACTTATGGCGCAGAGATCGATACTACCTTCTTCTCCGACAGCGAGATTGAGAGGAGGACTGCCACTGTCGTTGACCCTGTTTACATCAGCACCTTGATCAAGAAAGTAACGCGCCATCTCCACGTTCTGCTTCCCAATCGCAAACGTCAAAGGTGTTTCGCCTGCCAGGGACACCAAAGCAGAGAGGCTCAGCACAAATTCAGCCCCTTTTTTCGAGACTGACGGTGAAAGCAACTTGTTTTAAGCAAGGAAGGGAGAGGTGTTGAAGGTAGCGCACCCAAGGGCCCGGCGTCATCGACATCCATCCCAAGGTCCTCGACCAGGTAGCGGCACACGGGCAGGCTGCCGCCGAAGGCGGCGGAATGCAGCACGCCTATGCCGTGCCCGTCCCTGACCGCAGCCAGCTTCTCGGCGAGGCGACGGCCTTCCGCTCCCCTGCCCACCAGCCTCGCCGCCCCTGAAACGCAAAACGAATCGGCACCAAATTCAGCACGGAAACAGATGGGGACGGGAAAATGAAGAAAAGAATCGCCGGCGTATGGGGGGCGCGTACTCTTGACTTGGCGGAGGTCGCCGGCATGGGCTGCGCTGACGAAGGCCTGGTCGAAGGTAGGGTTGGAGGAGAATCGGCTGGGATCAGACGGAGGGAGGCGGCCACCGCGCTCGAAGGCGGCGGGAGGGAAGAGAGGCGGCGGCGACGCCATGGCGACAGGGTTGGCGGCAGGTAGGGTTTTAGCCAGGGGTTGGAGACGGTGGGAAATGGGAGGCGTACGCGGGAAGGGAGGGGGGAGGAGGGGAGGCCGGGGAGGACGACGCGTGCAAGAACAGAAAACGGGAGATGGGAATGGAGGGCGAATTTGCCGTGATTTAATGGCTTAGTAGATCTAAGTACAGTTAAATTTAACTAAATTTCAGTTGACGAATACAAAAATATATTATATATAATCTTAGTTAAAGTCAAATTTTATAAAATTTGATTATATCTTTACTATTCAATTGTAATTCATCGGTACATATGTTACGATTGTTTTGCAAAAAACGTCCTAGAAATTCTGGAAACAACCCATAGTCATCGTCCTCATCCTCCTTGAAGAAACCGAGCGGGACACATGGAATGGAGCTAATCGTCTCTGTCATCTCCACCTCCGGCTGACCGCTGCCTGCTCACTGTGGATAAACATGGAGGAAGGGAGAACCATCAACATGGAAAGGGAGGTGAGATCTCTACACACAGCAACTCTAGGCCACGCGATGCGCTTTCGAACGTCAGCGTCGAAGTCAAACTTTATAAAGTTTAGTTATAAAGACAAATATATCAATCCTTGCAATATTCAATGCATAGGTTCTCGTAAAATAGTTTTGATATTGTAGCCCTGCTACCTAAAAATAGGATAAGCATTTGATGTTAATAGTTTTATATATATTTGGTCACATTTTAAAAATCTAATTTTACTAGAAAATTATGCGCAACATAATTTGGAACGGAGAAGGTATCACCAAATTCTCAGTTACAACCTAATTGTAACTCACGTGCAACTAATAAGTTAACATGGCTCAAATAAGCAAATTTAAAGGTATGGATATTTTTTTCTTAGTTGTAACTCATGTGCAACTGAACAATATCGTTTTCAAGCCATATACAACTAAAATCTCACTTGCAACGTATATGCAACCGGGCAAATTTCAACTATAACCCATCTGCAACTCATGGGTCAACATGAATCATGGAGATGGCTAACAGTTTGAAAGTCGGCTGAGATTTAGCTAATTCTCAATTTACATAGAATCAACAAAACCTTTATTTAATTTTCAATCATTTCCTCATTGCTAGAATCCATTTGTTGCTCCTCCTTCGTCGCTGACTGATACATCCAAAACGTATCTACTTTCCCGAACACTTTTGCTATTGTTTCTCCTCTAATTTGTGTGTTTTGAATACAACTAACACGGACTGACGCTGTTTTCAGCAGAATTGCTCTGGTGTCTCGTTTTTGTGCAGAAATTCAACTTCCAGTAAAAATTCAGGAAAAATCATGAAAAATCCTATTTCACCAGAAGACCCACGGAGCCAGAAGACAGGAGGGAGAGGAGGCTCGAGGGGCCGTCACGCACTGGTGGCGCGGCCCAGCCCTGGCCGCGCCACCCATGCGTGAGGGGGCCCCAGGTCCCCTCTCAACCTCCCCTCTCGCGTACATATACCCCCTGACGACATAATATCGGGGAGATGGCGTTTTTCCCAGATAGACTTCCGTTGCGCCGCCGCCATCAGAAACCGCGATTCGGAACCAGAAACTCCGTTCTGGCACCCTGCCGGGACGGGGATTCGGAGGAGATCTTCATCACCATCACCACCGACGCTCCTCCATCGACCATCCATGACTCCCCCATCCATGTGTGAGTAATTCCCCCGCTGTAGGTGAGGGGATGGTAGGGATTGGATGAGATTGTTCATGTAATTTGATATGAGATTGATAGGGCATAGTGCCTAGTATCTTTATTTAGTGCCTATGATATTGTTGCAACTTGTTGTGCTTAATGCTTGTCACTTTGGGCCCGAGTGCCATGATTTCAGATCTGAACATGTTATTATTTCTATGATGATACTTGTTGTTTATGGTCTTACCTACAAGTTGTATACACATATTGTTTTCCGGAACCCGAGGCCCCAAAGTGACAGAAATTGGGATAACCGGAGGGGATGGCTATGATGTGAGGATCACATGTATTCACCGAGTGCTAATGCTTTGCTCTGGTACTCTATTAAAAGGAGTACCTTAATTACCAGTAGTTTCCCTTGAGGCCCTGCTGCAACAGGCTGGTAGGACAAAAGATGTCGTGCAAGTTTCTCCTTGTGAGCACGTACGACTATATACGAAACACATGCCTATGATTGTTTGTACTAGGATGCTTTATCATTATTTATCTGCAATGCCTTTGTCTCATTGATTTCATGAATTATCTTATCCATGCAACGCCCGTAATCCATCCCTATGCCTACAGTATTTGTTCCTACTGTTTACAATCGTTACTATTATCGCTGCTATTTTACTACTGCTGTTACTGTTTCACTACTGTTACCACTAGAAAACTGTTGCTACTGATAAACCACTGCGAGCGAGACTGTTTCCAGGTGCAGCTGAATTGACAACTCATCTGTTAAGGCTTACATATATTCTTTGGCTCCCCTTGTGTCGAATCAATAAATTTGGGTAATACTTCCCTCGAAGACTGTTGCGATCCCCTATACTTGTGGGTCATCAAGACTATTTTCTGGCGCCGTTGCCGGGGAGCATAGCTTTATTTGTAAGTTCACTTGGTATTCATATTGTTTGCTGCCATCCTTTCATCATGGGTAAGCCTCGTGATGGAAAAGTTCCTATATTGTCATCCACTACAAGAAGAGGTACGACTCTCAACACCTCTGGTGCTCTTGATTCGCCATCTGTTATGAGTAAGTTGCTTACACCACCACACCCACATGCTACTGCTACTACTTCTGCTGAGATTGAAAATGCCACTGATAATTTAGATGATGCTTCTACTATGCTTGATGAGAGTGGTTCACTAGGTTCCTTTTTAGAAGCTACTATTGCTAGAGCTAAGTTGGGAAACACCACTGTTACACCTGTTAGTTCACCTGAGTCTAGGGAGTGTCCTAGTGATGATTATGATGATGATGCTTATATTGAGCTTAATGATGATTTTATTGCAGAAACACGTGCTGCTCATAATGCAGGTAATGTTAAAGAACTTCTTGCAAGACGCTCTGTTAGATATAATTTGTCTCCTGATCCTAAGTTTGCTGCTTCTCCTATAAATATTAGAGACAAGGATTATGATTTCTTTTTGGATTTATCTTACATATCTATTGTTGAGAAAACTCCTTTTTGTGGTACTAAAGATGAGAGTGCTATGGAGCACATGAATGAGCTTTCTACTTTGAGTAATTTGTTTTCTGATGATATTAAGCTCCGCACTTATTTTGTTGCTAAGATTTTTCCTTTTTCATTGAAAGATGCTACTAAAATTTGGTTTAATAGCTTGTCTCCTGGATCTCTTACTAGTCCTATTGCTTTGGTTAATGCTTTCTTTCAGAAATATTTTCCCGCTAGTGCTCAACATGCTGCTGTGCAGAAAATCTTTGATTTTGAACAGGGAAAAGGAGAGATATTGCCTGAATCCTGGACAAGGTTTTGTTCTTTAATTAGAGCTTTGCCTAAAGAACCATTGCCTAAAAATGAACTCACTGATATATTTTATAATGGACTAACGGATAAATCTAAGTCATATTTGGATAGTTGTGCTGGTTGTGTTTTCAGGGAAAGAACTCCGGCTGAAGCAGAAGATTTAATGGCTAAAATAAGACGGAATCATGATGATTGGACTTTAGTTGAGCCAACACCAGCACCAACCCCTGCGCCATCTACAGAGCCTACACCGAAGAAGAGAGGGATGATTGAATTAAATGACGAAGTTATGAAGGAAGCTAAGAAATCTCTTAAGGAGAAAGGTATTAAGGCCGAAGATGTGAAGAATTTACCTCCTATTGAAGAATTATGTAAGCCAATCCCTCACTCATCTACTATTGAGGTACACTCTCTCCAACGATTTGATGAAAGAGATATTCCTTATACTAAACCTCCTGATCAATGCTTAGATGAATTTGATAATTTTATTGTTAAGCAAGAAAATTTTAATAGAATGGTGCATAATCATTTGTTGGAAAATTCTAGAGCTATTAACAAGTTGCAGGATATTGTGGAGAGAACCGCCAATGATGTGAAGATACTTGCTAAACATTTTCAAATGGTTCAAACACAAATTGATCAGCTTGCCAAGGTGCAAAAAGACTTGCTAGTTAATGCTGCAAGAGAGAAGCAAGCATGTGAAATACGCACAAGAAGTGGTGCTGCTACTCAAGACCCATTATATCCTGAAGGACACCCTAAGAGGGTTGAGCAAGATTCTCAACGCACTTCAAGTGATGATATTCCTTCTAAGAAGAAGAAGAAGAAGCATAAAACAACTGCAGAATCCTCTGATGCAGGTAAAGATCCTAATAGTGTTTCCATTTCTGATGCTGAAACTGAACCAGGAGATGCTTCCGATAAAGAAGAAGATAAAGAAGAAGTTGAAGAAGAACCAGAAAAGATTGATAAGAATGCAAAGTACACCAAAGAAGACTTCATTGCCAACAAGCATGGTAAAGAGAGGGAACCTTGGGTACAGAAGCCAATGCCTTTTCCTAGTAAGAAACACAAGTCCAAGGAAGAAGAACACTACAACAGGTTTTGTGAATGGATGAGACCTTTATTTTTGCAAATTCCTTTGACTGATGCTATTAGAATGCCTCCTTATGCAAAGTACATGAAAGATATTGTCACTAACAAAAGGAAAATTCCTAGTGAGGAAATTTCCACTTTACTTGCTAACTATTCTTTTGATGGTAAAGTTCCAGAGAAGCTTGGAGATCCAGGTATACCAACTATTCCTTGCTCCATTAAAAATAACTATGTTAGAACTGCTTTATGTGATTTGGGAGCTGGAGTTAGTGTCATGCCTTTTTCCCTCTATAAGAGACTTGATTTAGAAAAATTGGTATCAACTGATATATCCTTGCAGATGGCTGATAAGTCTACTACTATTCCTATTGGTATATGTGAAAATGTTCCTGTTCAAGTTGCTAACAGCTGTTTGATTTTAACTGATTTTGTTGTGTTGGAAATGCCTGAAGATGATAATATGTCTATTATTCTTGGGAGACCTTTTCTAAATACCGCAGGTGCTGTTATTAATTGCAATCAAGGAAAAGTCACTTTCAATGTCAATGACAAAGAGTATATGGTATATTTTCCCAAGAAGATTGATAGAAAGAATGCTCTAAATACAATCAAGCATGTTGAGACCATCAAAGTTGGTCAAATTATTTGTTCAGAGCGAAGGCCCAAGGAAGAATGTCAAATTGTTATGGTTGGGACTATACCTATCAAAGTTGAGGTAACATAAGCATTAAGTGATATGCAAAGTTTCTCCTCATAAAAAGTTAGTTTGGTAACAAGACTTGATCAACCTTGTTAACAAAGTGATTTTATATGAATGAAACTTCGTTTTCACCGCATCTAATCCACCTCACTTGTATTTACTTTCCTCAAATTTTGTTCCTTCAGTTAGGTTGTATGATTAAGAGTATCTCAGAGCTGCTGCTTGTTTAGTTTTGATTTGCTTGAAATCTTTTCATCCTAGTTTTTCTGAGTTTTATCGATATGCCAATTTCTGAAAAATCCTCGAAAATAAAGTTTCTCGAAAAATTCCAGAAAATTCTTTATAAATTTTTATGTCAAAAATGGGGCAGAGAGACACCTGGGAGGCACCAGGTGGGGCAGCCACGCCACCTCACGCACAGGTGGCGCGGCCCAGCCCTGGCCGCGCCACCCAGGCGTGAGGGGGCCCCACCAGGCACCTCACTCATCTCTTCTTCCCCTGCTCTTTCTCTCTCCCGAAAAACACCGCCCCATTTGCTCAAGCTCGAGTTCTTGCTGTTGTTCACCTGGATTTCTCGATCTCCTTGTTCAGCCCAACATTTCTGCTGAAATTTGGATCATTTGTTCTCCGGTATGTGACTCCTCCACTTGTCCAAGTAGAATTTCTTTTGGTAAAGTATTCCTTGAGTATTTTAGCATTGTAGGTGACAGTATAAATGAGTATGCATGCTTGTTCTATTGCTTAGAAAGGTTATTTTGATGCATGATAGCTCTCTAGTAACTCACCATAGTAGTTTCCTACACTTGCTTGTCTTTAAATCATTTTTTATGAGGTTTGTCAAAAATTTCAGAAATGGAGGGGAATGCATATCAACTCTCTCAACATGAACTAGAAGTGCAAGATGTTATGAAAGTTCATCGTGAAGAGAAGGTTTTCCCCTCACTCTATCCATGCTCAGCATTCTTGAGTGCTGCTGAAATCCTGCAGGATTTTCAAACTTTACTTTCTAATGCAGGATTAGAATATTTTGTTGAGGATGAACCTCCCCAATTTGTTAAACTAACAATGTCTGTGGTGCAGGATTTTAGATTTAGTTGGTCCACTTCTAATCCCATGGTTCATTATAAAATTTATAACAAATCTGTGGACTTGCCTCTTAATGTTTTCTGTACAGCTATTAGAGTACCACAGTGGGGATCGCTCGAGAAGATAAGGGGACAACCAAGGCAATTGTTAGAACTTTATGAGGAGATATGTCAAGGAAGAAGCTTCATAGAAGAGGGTGGTAAAACTCGAAACATTCATTTCCCATCCATTCGATATTTTGCCTTCTTCATTACCAAATGTGTTCTTGCTAGAAAATCTGCAAGTAAATTATCTCTCCATGATCTAGCTTTTATTGCTGCTGCTTTGAGGCGTGATAGGACCTACCATTTGGGTGCCTTAATAGCTTTCCGTCTTGATATTAATCGTGAGAAAGGGGGAATCTGTGGGGGACTTATAGCTTCACGCCTGTTAGCTTTGCATGGTGTTGTGCCTCATTTTCGAGATCTGCAGTTCCCCGAGGAGAAACTTGGTCTTGATGCTATGATTCAACATAAGTTTATTTCTCCTCCTGCTAGTTTGATTAATTTAACATTCAAGCTAACCTTTTTCAAGAAGACTACCTGGAGGGTAGTAAAGACTGATCGATCAGTCCGTTTGCCTGCACCCCTTTTGTTTAACCTTGATCGCAGGAATGGTTGGTCGCTTACTGAAGATGAGCTTGACGCGTACATAGGGGAGCATCCGCTGCCTGTGCACGATGAGGAAGGCGCCGAGGAGTCGGGACAGCCCTCCAACACTACGAATTTCCCATATGAGCAGCCTTATTATGATTATGCGCCATCAGCTTCGTCTTCACGAGAGCCCGGGTACGATTACACCTATGATGACCCACCAGCCTGGGGCAGCTATCAAGGTCAAAATTGATCTCCACTTAGGCCAAAAGCCTAAGCTTGGGGGGAGGTACGCCGACGATACACTCATCTACATATCATATTTTGTCGGACCTTTGTATATCCATGTTTTACTTTCTTTATTGTTCTAAGTTCTTACTTCTGTTTTTCCAAAACACAAAAAGACCAAAAATATTTCAGTTGTTTCTCTCTAATTGGTTCTTTGGTTTGTTACCTTTGGTTTGTTTTACTTGCTACTTTCGGTTTGCTACTTGAAAAACCCAAAAATATTTTGCTTTGTTTGCTATTTCCTTCTGCTTTTGTTTCAAAAATCGAAAACCCCAAAAATATTTGTTGTTCTTCTTCGGTTTTGTAAAGTATGTTGCAGAGTTCAGTCTCCCGTTACTCCATTGGAGCTTGGTATTCACTTTATATTATTCAAGCCACACAAGTGAAGAGCAATAATGACGATATATGACAATCCGAGATGTGGTAAGAGGCTGGTATGAACTCTATTTGTTTTCATTTTTGTACATATACTCATCTATGTGGACATGTCTAGTCGGTTCATGTAAGGTATATGTCATCTAATGGATGCTTTGTAGTTCTTGCTTTCATATGATTAGTTTCAATTTACTATTAGCCTGTAGCATGTCATGTAGACGCTTGCATGCATTGTTTTATTCATAGTATGGTATGATATTGTGGTATCCACCTCTGAAAGCTTCATTTGAATCGACTTGGCACATGCTCAAGCATGCACATGACTGAACAAAAAGTCAGTTAAGCCTCGATGATCTAAATTGCCTCAGAGTTCTTGTATCATTTTTATGCCTATAATAATTTTGTTTTGTCGCAAGCATGATTATGATAGTTATTGCTCTCTCGATTGTCGCTTCCCAGTCTTTTGCTAGCCTTCACTTGTACCGAGTATGAGCTCTACTCGTGCATCCAATTACCAAAAACCAAGTTTTCCAAAGAGTCCACTATAAATTCCTATGCATGGTATTTGTAAGCCATTCCAAGTAAATTTTCATGTGCTACCTTTCAAAACTTTCAACTACTTCTCATTTTGTGCCACTGTTTTTAGCTCATGGGGACGTAGTGGTCGGAATTGCTATCTTCCATATTAAATTGAGTACCCCTCGACTAGGCAGCTTCATCTACTCGTCATTAATTTTGCAAGGGAGCTGGTCAGACCATTATAATCTTAATTCTAAAAGAAAGAAAAAAAGGCACTCCTCCAAAGGAATGTGAAAGTTGGTGGGCACCCGATGGAATCGGTTAGCCATGGTTTGAGAAAGGAAAAAGGTGGGGAGGAGTGCCAAAGCTTTATAAAAGAGCACCAATGTGCCAAATTTCAAAGAACTCGGAACCGCTCTCACTTGTTTATTATGGAAGATAGTAAGTCCCCATTGCTAGTCGTTGACATAGAACAACCACCTCTCAAAAGAAACTTTTATCTCTGTTTTACAAATGAAAAGCTCTAGTACATGTTAAATCCCTGCTTCCCTCTGCGAAGGGCCATTCGTTTACTTTTATGTTGGGTCACCATCTTCTAACTTTAAGCACTTCTTGAGAGCATAGCTGTTATTCTTAGTGTAATGTGCTTGTCCCAGAACACGGTTAATTGTGGTATAACTTTGATGCTTATATCTTTGATATTTCTACTTCTAGTCTTCCCTTGGACTTCAGAGGTGCCTCAGCATTTATGTTTTGCTCTACAAATAAAGGCAAGCGGGATACCACTCTTTCATATCATTTATGCATATTACAATCTTGTAGCTTCTCATGCACATGTTACTTGTTATTAGTGCATTGGCACTCTTTCATAGCTTGCTTGACTATGAGGTGATATTAGTTACATATTTCTCATTATGAATTGCCTGAGTACTTGATCACATAGTTAGTATATATACATCATATGAGCAAATGTGTTCGTGAAAGTTTCTTTTATCGCTCTCAGTTGTTAACTGAATTGCTTGAGGACAAGCAAATAGCCAAGCTTGGGGGGAGTTGATACGTCCAAAACGTATCTACTTTCCCGAACACTTTTGCTATTGTTTCTCCTCTAATTTGTGTGTTTTGAATACAACTAACACGGACTGACGCTGTTTTCAGCAGAATTGCTCTGGTGTCTCGTTTTTTGTGCAGAAATTCAACTTCCAGTAAAAATTCGGGAAAAATCATGAAAAATCCTATTTCACCAGAAGACCCACAGAGCCAGAAGACAGGAGGGAGAGGAGGCTCGAGGGGCCGTCACGCACTGGTGGCGCGGCCCAGCCCTGGCCGCGCCACCCATGCGTGAGGGGGCCCCAGGTCCCCTCTCGACCTCCCCTCTCGTGTACATATACCCCCTGACGACATAATATCGGGGAGACGGCGTTTTTCCCAGATAGACTTCCGCTGCGTCGCCGCCATCAGAAACCGCAATTCGGAACCAGAAACTCCGTTCTGGCACCCTGCCAGGACGGGGATTCGGAGGAGATCTTCATCACCATCACCACCGACGCTCCTCCATCGACCATCCATGACTCCCCCATCCATGTGTGAGTAATTCCCCCGCTGTAGGTTAGGGGATGGTAGGGATTGGATGAGATTATTCATGTAATTTGATATGAGATTGATAGGGCATAGTTCCTAGTATCTTTATTTAGTGCCTATGACATTGTTGTAACTTGTTGTGCTTAATGCTTGTCACTTTGGGCCCGAGTGCCATCATTTCAGATCTGAACATGTTATTATTTCTATGATGATACTTGTTGTTTATGGTCTTACCTACAAGTTGTATACACATATTGTTGTCCGGAACCCGAGGCCCCAAAGTGACAGAAATTGGGATAACCGGAGGGGATGGCTATGATGTGAGGATCACATGTGTTCACCGAGTGCTAATGCTTTGCTCTGGTATTCTATTAAAAGGAGTACCTTAATTACCAGTAGTTTCCCTTGAGGCCCTGCTGCAACAGGCTAGTAGGACAAAAGATGTCGTGCAAGTTTCTCCTTGTGAGCACGTACGACTATATACGGAACACATGCCTATGATTGTTTGTACTAGGATGCTTTATCATTATTTATCTGCAATGCCTTTGTCTCATTGATTTCATGAATTATCTTATCCATGCAACGCCCGTAATCCATCCCTATGCCTACAGTATTTGTTCCTACTGTTTACAATCGTTACTATTATCGCTGCTATTTTACTACTGCTGTTACTGTTTCACTACTGTTACCACTAGAAAACTGTTGCTACTGATAAACCACTGCGAGCGAGACTGTTTCCAGGTGCAGCTGAATTGACAACTCATCTGTTAAGGCTTACATATATTCTTTGGCTCCCCTTGTGTCGAATCAATAAATTTGGGTAATACTTCCCTCGAAGACTGTTGCGATCCCCTATACTTGTGGGTCATCACTGACCCTCATCTACCTTTCTCAATCGCTACCCCTTCTCTTCCACAAAGGTGTATGCCCACATCCATGGATGATCTAAAAATCGAGGTTGATCCCGGGGTGGAGCTTTGAAAGGTGGGGTTCAAGGGGAATGAACTAAAGGTTTACTCAATTTTGACTTTTTTGTAGCTCTAGGGAGCTTGATTTGCAACCGATGATGTTGAATTAGCGAGATTTGTTCTGCCATTGACAATAGTACATCCAAGTCGTTTGATGAATTTGTGATGTTTCATACGTTGATTTTTTGTATCAGACGTGTGTGACTTTTGTAGCAAAAGTACGTGTAAGATGTTGCAAATTTTACCTGGGTGTTTGCCATGTCGTATTACCCTTAGAGTTTTTGTTTTGTTGCTAAAGCATGTGTCAGATGTTGCAAGGTTTATGGGCAGTTGTTACTAGCTATGTGTTTACTCTGATTTTTCAATGATATTTACATACTTTTAAATTCTACTCCCTCCGTTCCATAATTTTTGTCGCTGATTTGGATGTATCTTTTATTTCCTTCTTTTCCTGCGTGAAAGATGCATAAAGAAGATTTTGCTAAAACAACATCAGTCCTCGCAATGTTCATCCAAGTTATGATGAAACCCTGGGCAAAAATATGAGCAAAGTGATTTTAAAAAGTAGATATTTTTTTATATATTAGACGTCCAAAAGAAGCTCCAACCTAGTTTTGCATTTACTCCATAGTTTTTTTGAAATCAATTTGCAATTTTGAGCTTCTCCACTTAAAAGGGCATATCGTTCTAGACCCAACTTTTACTCATAGTTAAAGGAAATATACCATCACGATGAGTTACCCCTAGGGCACAAAGTATTGCAAAAAAAACATCACCCCACAAACAAAAAAACTATTACAATAAAAAGTTCGCAAACAATTTAAAAAAATAATCATACAAAAAGGGGTTAAGCAACAATTTTTCTATATATTGATTAACAAAGAATCACCAACTATTTAACCAAAATTCATAAAGTATTACAACAATATAATCGTGTATCGTACTTCCTCTGTTCCATAATTTTGTCACAATTTTGAATGTATCTAGACATATTCAACAAAATATTTGAATTTTTATGCAAAATAAGCCAGTTGAGCCGAAGGAGAAGACCAGATGGGTCACGAAGCACCATAAAAGGTGGGCCATGAGGCCACCTTTCCTGATCGCGTGACACTAGCCCATTTGGGCCTCGTAGCCCCCCTCGCCGCCTCCTATCACGTGACTCTGTATACATGGGTAAAATCATTCTCCTAGGATGACAGAGCTTTTGTGAACCAGAGCACCTCCACAATCGAAAAAATGTTTTCGGGATCAGATTGGTCTCTCTCTCCACTATGGAAACACGAATTTCATCGCCATCGTCACCATAATCGTCACCACGTTGATATCAATGTCCATCACCATGTGTGAGTAGTTATCTGTAGGCATATGGGGTGGATCGAAATTGGATGAGAGCAATCATGTAATAATGCATAGTACCAAGATCTGTTGGTGCTTGACTTGAGAATAATCATGTACGCTTGTTATTACACTATTTCTTTGCGTAATGCTTGTTATTAGGACCCCGAATGACTTGATATTGTACTTAACTTTTTATTGTACTATCATATATTTGAGTTTGGTACTGATATGCATGGTGTATTATCTGTTATAGTCTTGAACATGCGAACCATGTTGTGAAATATTGGGAAAACAAGGGTAATATATATGTTGTAATTTGAGAAGCTTATGTGTTGATTAAGTCTTAATGTTTTGTTTCAGATGTCTTGAAGAGGTCCCTTAGTTCCTTAACATCCCTGGTAAAATGGAAGGGTTAGAGAAAAGATGTTTTCCAAATTTTTGTGTAAGCACGTGCAACTATATTGGGAACACATACCTTCTTGTAACTAAATTATAGCCAAGGGTTGTTGCGTTTATTATGTTATTATATGCATGATATCGTCCATGCAACGTTGACCTTGTGCCTACACTTTTAGCCACTAAAAGTTTCCCTACAACTTTTTTTGGTGAAAAATGGAAACCTATTATTTTTGTTTTTGTTTTACTTTGTTGTTTCTTGTTTTAACTACTGCACTTCACAAATTGCTATATGAGAATACTGATACACATGTGTAGTTAAGAGTGACTTCTCAATTTCTTATTGGTATTCTTGTGCTCCTATTGTGTTGAACTATAAATTTGGGTTAATATTTCTCCACCAATTTTAGCGATCCGCTACAATTGTGGACATCAACATTAGATGTCGATTAAACGGTGAGGAGGATGCTTGATTTTGAACCCAAAATCAGTTGGCCGACGCCTAGCTCACTCCTTGAGGGAAACATCTTAGAGCATATCCACCGACACACCCATATGGCGTCCGACAACAATGTCAGATGGGCGTATGGGAGGCATCGACACACGTTGCCACCCGACTGGGTCTGTGTGCCCCAAGGACTACCCCAATACGGTAGGCTAAGAGGTTTTTTCATTTACAAAAATCATTGATATTTATTTGTACCAAAGCAACCACAGTTTTAGTTTTTCGAGCCACACATAGTTCATATAATAATCAAATAATTTTCAACTAGAATGCTTAGTTTTTTATGGTATATGCTTATCAAGATCAAACTATAAATCAGTTCTAGAAAATTTGCTTGATTTTCTTCATCTTTTCCTTGTTCACATCACTAGCTTTCAGAAGATCGAACATGTATTTCAACCGCTTCCCATTCTTTATTTATTTTGTTTCCTTCTCTCAACTCAGCATTATGGATTTTTTTCTTCAATTATAGCATCTCATACATGCTCCAAAGGGTAGATAGTGCATTATGTAGTGGTATAGGCCAATCAGGATCAACCAAACATACAAAAAATAGTTCATGACATCCTACAAATGAAAATTTTAGTAGTAAGCAAATCACACTATCAGTGTGTTGCATATTTCTTTATACTACACTTACATTGCGCTATGACCACACATAGAACTGCCTGCTTATGTCTGTCCCTTTGAAAGCACACAGTCGTAGGTCGCCCCAACCCTAGTGCACAAGGTCACCGCCGCCACACAGTGCCGCCAATAGCACCACCTCTCACTATTTGTCTCCTTCTCGCACCGCCACTGTGTACAACCCCTCCTCTACGCCCATTTCCTAGCTCTTAGAGGTGTCACATTGGTATATTCTCACTGCCCTCCGCTTGCGACTGCTGTGCATAGACACTGATGTCGCCATCACCGAAAAGGGGAGAGATTTTTTGACATAAATACAGTAGGGAAAAATCCCTACTGTGTCAATTTTTATTATTATATTGGGAAAGAATATACAGGAATTACAATGTTACATAAGATTCATAGTGTATCAAGCCAGGACTGCATGCCCTCCTTTAGACTAGGCTTAGCCCTATGCATAGAAAGTGCAAAGTCAAGTTTGAATTTGGCAATTCCTCTATGAATACAAGGCTCTGTATCTCTAAAGATAGCACTGTTTCTTTGATCCCATAAGCTCCAGCATCATGTAATTATAATCTCCATGAGGAAGGGCATTGTGCATCTGGTTTTTGCATCAGTGATCATACTGTTGATGTCTAGATCAGTGTTCCATTTGAAGCCCACTGCCCACCAAAAACTTTGGCTAAAGGAACATTCAAAGAACAGGTGGATAATGGATTCCAGGATATTGGTGTCACAAAGGATGCATTCAGAGAACTCAACATAGAAATTTTTCTTCAGCATCATTTCCTTTGAGTTAAGTTTTCCATTGAGAAGTAACCAGGAGAAGAATTTCTGTCTGGGAACTATACATGTTTTCCATATGTCCAGTATAGGGTTTGGGACGATATGATCAGCAATAAGAACTCGGTATAATTTGCTAGTAGAGAATTTATTTCCCCATGGAAAGCTCCATTCATCATTACTCTGGATAGGGATAAATTCATTTACTTCATTCTACAGTTCATCTAGTTCTGCTTGACCATCATTGAGAGAGGCAGATTGAATAAGTCATAAATATCTTCATTGATCATATTTCTTGCCTTCTGGATTGAAATAGAGGGGTCTTTTGCAAATGAGAATAAGTGGGGATAGTCATCCTCTCTAATCGAATCTTGCCACATGTCTTTCCAGAAGAGGATTGAGTCACCTTTATGAGCCGTGCATGTTGTATGTTCTCTGAATAAATCAATATGTTTCATACAATCCTTCCACCAAAAAGATCCTTTGGGACTGCATGCATGATGGGCTAGATCAGTGTTGTAATGAGCTTGTTTCAGAAGGTGAACCCAGGGGACATCATGGTTATTGTAGAATTTGTGGAGATTTTTCATCATCAAGGCTTTATTATGAATTCTCAGATTGATGACATTAAGTCCACCTTGATCTTTTGGTCTACAGACCATATCCCAGTTTGCAAGGCATTTTCCATGGATTTTATCCTCTTTATCAGCCCATAAGAACTGTCTGCCACTCTTCTCAAAGTGAATAAATATGGTAATCGGGACCTTAAGTGAGCACATGGCAAACATAGGGAGGGAGTTGATTACTGAATTCAATAGAGTAAGTCTCCCAGTGTAAGTCATCAGTGAGGAAATGCCAGATAATCTCTTGTCCAATTTGGTAAACAATGGCATCAAATCATTAACAGAAGGTCTTGTAGTACCAAGAGGAAGTCCCAAGTATGTGAAGGGCAAGCTTTCCACTTTGCATCCAAAGGACTGGGCTAGTGTCTGGGCATGATCAGTGCCAATATTGATTGGCAGAATAGTAGTCTTGTGGTAGTTAACTTGCAATCCAGTAGATGTGCTAAAAAGTCTGAGTATGAAAAGGGGAGAGATAATCAAGGGGCTTGGATCTATGTTTTGGGTGGGCCTATGGAGTCGCTACTTGGGTGAGGTTGCCGGTGAAACCATGCTCTGACTATGGTCGAAGTCTCGTCGATAGTCGTGGCTATGGGCATCATTCCTTGTTGGAGGCGTCTCATCGACGAAGCAAATTTTCATCCTCCCTGCTGGCATTCTCCAAGGGAAATCCTAGATGTGGCCTCCCAAATCGGGTGATGGTTGTGCCGGTAGCTAGTCTCGATGTCACGTCCCTCTTGGAGTCATCTTTTTGCAGTGGATCTAGTCAAAGGGATGCATTGCTCCTACAATGGTGAGGGGGCAACAAGAGCACTCTGTGCGCTAGATGAGTAACATTGTTCTTTCCTGCAGGTTTGGAGATGCACATGTCCTCCTCTTTTGGGCATGTCGTTCCTCTCAGGTATCGTTGAGGTTGGCGAATAGGTTCATGGTAGATTAGTTTAGTGTGGCGGTTTTCGGTGCGCACTTTGGGGCTGATGTAGGCAACTTCGGGTGCCCGACTATGTGTCTGTGTTCAGCCTTTCCGACGTCTTGTACGTGTTGTGGTGTTTTAGTCCTAGCTTAGATCGCTGTATATGTTTTTTGTCGGGTTTCTCTCTAATCAATCTAGCAATTCGGGTCTCTAGACAATTTTATTCATAATCAATTGATTTAGAAGCTCCCCGTTAAAATTCCAAAAAAAGAACTAGCGTGCTATACATACGATCGATCTTTTACGTACGACAGTGCCCACGGCACCATCCGATGCAGCCGCGTTTGCGGCGGACGAGGGCCTAGCTAGCCTCTCCCCGTTTGATTTGTGTCATACGCAAGTCGTAAGGAGACTGTCGTACACACAATGTTTCCGAAATTGTAAAGCTATCGCACGGAAATCGTCGTGTGTATAGCAGAGTTCAATAAGAAACTAGGAATCAAGAATTTGCACGATGTGGAAGATGCTCAAGCCTGGGCTATCCTATGTGTTCCACAACTCAGCAACCGACAAGAGCCACAACTTGTCTACCAAGGAGTCCAATTACACGATGGCAACCACCATTGTCAATTTAACTGAGTGTAGTCAAACCTCTAAAAGAAAGCCAATAGTGATGACCTTCTTTGGGAGGCTGGTTTTCAAGTGGATTTTTTATGTTTTTTTTAACCCAACATAATACACTCAGAAACACTGCACGAGTCATTTGGTAGCTCGGTTTTGGTTGGGCTAAAACCCTGTAAAACCCTAGGCCAATTTTTCTGATGGTTATAGTCAGAAGCTAGAATTTGCAACTTGGATTGATTAGTATTTGAGAAAACTGTAGCATGTCTAACGTTGCAAATTAGAAAAATGGTCGGTGGCATATTCTCCTATTAGTTGTCGTTATACCTATACTATTTAAATCTTTTGTTGAGCAGGAAGAAGACATCCGCACTGAGTACGTTTATTCATGGTTCCTATGCAGCGGCGAAGCTAGAGCCCAAGCAACCAGGATGCCACGTCTTAGAAGATGGTGCCACAGGAGCAAAAACATTTGTTTTCTAGGGTGCACATAGAGTGAAATTTTGGTTTTATATAAAGAAATATTTTTTTAGCCGGTATTCAGTGCAACCCCCTGGGTACACATGGATCCGCCAGTGTTCCTATGTGATGCGGTACTTTGTTTTGATTTGTGACGAACATAACATGGAAAGACATAAATGTGATGTATAATTGGGTCAAGTTTGTACTGTTATGTTTAAGTGTTGATTCGAAGTATGTGTAACAATAGAAGTGTAAACGCATTAGAATACGTTTGAGAACCGGTGATTCCAAGGAACTGAATTTTATTCGAATATTACTATATGGTCATCCTTTGCATGTTGTGAAATTTGAATTTTTGGTTGTAAAATCCAAAACTTATAGACACATAAATCATTAGAAAGTACTTACAAGAAAGCGGATTGTAGTGTCACAAAATGTGTGTGAGAAGAGTGTTTTCACATAATCTCTTAGAGAAAATACTCTTCGGAAACCACAAATGTAGGTCAAATTACATGTACCTTGTTTTATAAAAAAAATCACGAATGGCATTAAAAATTCTGAAAAAATATGAAAATAAATGTAGATATAAACAATGTTGTGTTCTGTCAACTTGCAGAATTTTAACTCGAAATAGCTTTATATTTGAGGACCTGAGGCTGTGCAAAACAAAATCTAACATATATAGTAGTAAACGGTACAAACTTTCAAAACCTTAAAATCGGTTAGATTTTAGTATCATTTTTATGAAGCCTTGAATATAAGATATTTTGAGATGAAACTTTGCAAGAACATAGCATTGCCTACATGTAGTTTTTTACAGAACTTCTTAAAGCTTTAAAATGTTATTTTCAAATTTTAGAAGAAGAAAAACTACATATAGCTCGAAAATCCTACTACCAAACGAGGCTTGACTGGTCCTCCCAAGAAAATAAAAATAAAATACTGATAGAGAAAATTCGACGCCGCTGGGCTTCAATTATTTCCATCTGTGTACTTGCACGCGTCGTCCTCCCCGGCCTCCGCTCCACTGTCCACTCCCCTCCCCGCCTACACCTCGCTCCTCCGCCCCGCCCCCCGATCTCCAACCCCTGGCTTAAACCCTACCGACCACCAACCCCGTCGCCATGGCGCCGCGGATCTCTCTCTCCCCTGTCGCTGCCTTCGAGCTCGATGGCACCCTACCTCCTTATGAACCCAGCCGATTCTCGTCCAACCCTGCCTTCGACCAGGGCTTCATCGCCGCAGCCTATGACGGCGACCTCCGCCTCGTCAAGAGTATGCCCCACCCCCCAACGCCGGCCATTATTCCCTCCATTTCTATGCTGATTTTGGTTCCGATGCGTTTTACGTTTCAGGGGCGGCGAGGACGCTGGGCAGAGGGGCGGAAGGCCGTCGCCTCGCCGACAAGCTGGGAGCGGTCAGGGACGGATTTGGCAACGGCTTGCTGCACGCCGCCGTCGCCGGCGGCAGCCTGCCCGTGTGCCGCTACCTGGTCGAGGACCTCCGGATGGATGTCGATGAAGTAGGGATGATGGGTGCGTCGCCTTCAAATCAAGCCCTCTCCTTTTTTTCCTTTCTCGCATTTCCGCACCGAATCATCCTAGATGCTCGTCGATTACAGAGTAGCCGCGCCCGTTCATTCCTGCTACTTTCTTGGTTCCTTGGATGGATGGGCTGATTTTCTGCTAAGCCTCTCTGCATCCTTGTCCCTGACAGGCGAAACTCCTTTCACCAGTGCTGTTGCCCATGGGAATATGGAATTGGTGCGTTACCTTCTTGATCAAGGTGCTGATAAAGAGAAGCTCAACGACGATGGGTATACCCCTCTCCATTTGGCCTCCGGAAAAGGTAGTATCGACCTTTACACATAAGTATCTACTGCACATAACTCACCTTTCTTAAGTGTTCTTGTCTGTATGAGGACCCATTAAATAACAGTGAAACATCGAGTATAAATTTCTGATTAGGTATTTATTGCAGTGCCAAATGTCTGAAGGGGGTAAGGTGCTTGCTGTTGAAAGTTCTTCCTTTTTTTCCTCTATAGACATCCTATTATGCACAATAGTTAATTGCAGGGCTTTTATTTTCCCCTGCCGTTGTTGATTTAGTTTGGACAAGTCCCAAAAGTCTAAACATGCTCTTGTGTCCGAATTCGGCTTGCTCCACCAATTCCCACTAATAATTATTGACCCTGTACTTTGTGGGCTGGATTGCCACTGGATTGGATGTGTATCGTTTACTTTGCAATGATGGAATTATAACAAAGTATCTATAGTAGACTCATATATATCTCATACTATTTTGTACTTAGGAGCTGAAATGGTAGAGCTCTTACTCTCCAAAGGAGCTAACCCTGATTCACTTAGTCATGGTGGGACAGTACTGCATCTTGCTGCTATCCATGGGCACGATGATATTATGAAGGTTTTGTTGGACCACCATGCAGATGTAAGGGCCACTCCCGTATTTTCTTTTTTATGAACTGGCGAATGGTGAAGTTTGAAACAACAATTATTTCATCGTTTCCCTATCTAGCAGCTATTTCCTATTTATGTTCATGTCACTGGCTTTGTGTGTTACACTTACACGTGTGTTTTTCACTCCTTCTAACTTATAACCTGTAAACAGGTGGAGTATAACTCTTCACCTGCTCCATTTCAACCATAGTCTCAATAATGTCGTGTCATGTAACATGTGCAAACTTGTTTCTCTTTTGTCAAACCAATCCCATTTTCTCTAATCTACAGATCGACCTGTAGTCTCCTTTTCGGTGCTGAGTTTTCTTGTTTCATTGCACATGTTCTATCAGTGACCAGGTGGAGTTCAGAGACCCGAGTGTACACGCACTTTTGCTAGCATATCCATAATTTGACTATATAAAATGTGCACAGTGCTTTAGTTTCTCCTTGCATAACATACTGACAACTTTAAGTTTAACACGCTTGACCGTAATGTACAATGACTGTTAGCTCTAGCTTTTATCTGGCCATTCACCTTGCTGTGCTGGAAACTCACTCTTTCAATCTTCCTTTCTTTGATATGCATTTTTGAGAGTGCTCCCAGACGGATGAGAAGGATTTATCACCATTTCATAGATAACATGAGAGGCTAATTAGTTTACTTTCGTAATGTTCATGTATGTTAATTATTTTATTTATTCTGTTTGACAAAATATTTTACTCACAGTGACTTAGTTATGTAATTGGTATCTTCGCGATATTAATGTATTACCTTTATAAAAAAAACTACTATCTATTCCATTGTAGTTCTTTACCACCTTCCTTTCTTCTTTAAGTTTTATGATGGTTGCGGCTATATGGGATTCCTTATTTTTTTTTCATCTCTCAACAGCATAAGCTAGCTTTGAGTGGTACTGATCATACAGCTCTTGTTCTTGCTACTATCTCCTGCTCACTGAAATGTGTGAAACTCCTGCTTGAGGTATGTCATCTTCACACATCAACTTACATGTCATTGTGCTAATGTGAAAAAGGAGAGTTACATTACTGAGCTTCTGTAAAATGCTTATGACAATGACGAATTGCAGTGTATATGTTTGTTTGTATGAAGCATATAACCCTAAAGGTTTATTTTTAGGCTGGTGCTGATGTGGATGGTATTGGTAAAGAGACACCCTTAATAATTGCTACCGTTTCTGGCTCAACTGACATCCTTAAGTGCTTAGTTCTGGCTGGAGCAGATGCTAATGTCACTGACAATGTAAGTTTTTTTACCTTGCTGCTACATGGATGCTCTCTTCCACACCTAACAGGACATACTCTAGTACACAGTTCATTTAGCAGGTCATTGCTAAATATCTTATTCTTTTTCCATCTTCAAATTGCGAACATCAACACAACATCATGAAGAATTTGCTTATTTCGCAGGTCTACTTTGTCTATCTTTGGTCCATATAGATTTACCCTACAGTAAATATGTTGTTTCTTACATGAAACTGCGAAGCTACATTATATAATTCAGCACCCTATTCTATTTTATTATTTGGAGTCCTGTGATGAACTGATGACTCTGGGATATCTACTACTCCCTCCGTTTTCAAATATAAGATGTTTTAGCTTTATGAAGAAAATGTATCTAGACATTTTTTAGTGTGTAGGTTCACTTGAATACACACACTAAAAGATGTCTAGATACACTTGCTTCACAAACCTAAAACATCTTATCTTTGAAACGGAGGGAGTAAGTAACAAGAACTTACCATGGAGTTAACCCTTTGATCAATTTTGATTTGCCAAGAACTTCTTTGGATTGTTAGATGAAATTATAGAAGTTTTCATTAACAATTTCGAGGAAAAAAGATGAAGATGAGATTCCAAATAGCAGCAAAGAGTTACTTCAGATCTGATTCATCCTGCAAATTGCTGGGATAGTGTTGTAATGTGATGATTGCGTATACTTGGGTGGTAGTTGACTGATCTTGGACAGCAGGTCACATGTTCTGTGTGCTTACTGTTACACTAGAAGAATATATTAAAGTTTATTTCTTAACAGAATATATTAAAGTTTACACCATGTCTGCTCAATGGTTCTCTGGATACCTTGCATGCTCCTCTGCCTTATCATTTTCTTTGTCGAATACTAGTGAAGTTAATCTTGCTTGTTGTCTTGGCAGTATGGACGCACTCCTCTAGAAATTGTTGCACAGTCTGGTCGGCGTGAACATGTTGAAATTCTATTTCCATTCTCTACTCGTATTCATAACGTGCGTGACTGGAGTGTTGATGGAGTCCTTCGTCATGTAAAATCAGTGCCCCCAGTGAAGGTATGCTATAAACACCATTATTCATATTTATATTAATGGTTTTAGTGTGCATGCCGCTGTGACATTTCTCTTAAGATTTTTGCAATTCAAAGTATGTCAGCTGTCTTGCTGAATGGGACTGTTTGCTATGACCCAGTGAAGAAAATATGTGTCGCATCTATTGCATGCTAACTCATTTGGTTGAAAGAATTTAAATATCATCTTCATCTGTTAAACTGGTCAACTCGATAATCCTTATCATGTGACCTTTGAGGGCACATCACATGTTAATTCGATCGCATACAACATGGAATGTGGTTTGTTTCCATGCCTATGTGTTTTGGAAGATGATAGTTATAAGTTCTGAACTCTTTTAATTGTTGTAAGTATCATCATAACCGGGATTAACCAGTGTTGATTTTGAACCTCGTGGTACCGTGGTTGCGGGGGGTGATTTCAGGCGAAACCCAGCGCTTCGGCGCCAGCGACGGCGATGCCTGTGGGTGTGGTGACCCTCTTGGGGGTGTCGCTGTGGTTACCTCCCCGCAGCAGGGCTCCGGGTGAAAGCCCTTGACTGTTTTGGTCTTGGCGACGACGGCGTGTGCTGTCGCCATTCGACACCTCTTGTGGGCATCGTCATGGAGCTCCGGTCCTTTTGGTCCTGTTGCGCTGCCACAGGCTGCTTGGATCCTATCTCGATGCTCTTCAGCCCCGGCGAGGGTTCTCAACGGCCTCCTATCCTATACACGTGACTTAGTTGTCTCCGGTCTGGCACTTTGTGTCTGCTGGCAGGATACGAGCTCCACGGCCCAGAGGGGGGTAGGCGGCCCTTTCCGGCGATATCTTGGTGGGTTTGGGACGACAATGTACGGTGATTGTGATTACAGAAGGAGAAGTGGTTTTACCTCTAGTCGGGTGTCTTGGGTGTGTGGCTCCTCCTGTTTTTCTCTTTTATCTTTGATCTGCTTTGTAAGAGGGTCCCCTCGTCACTTGTTTCGGTTCGGCCTTGTGGCTTTATTTATAAAGCGGGGTGAAAGCATGTTTCGAGGGTTGACTTTGAACTGAGTTGGGCCAAGATAAGCATATAAGAATTAAGGGACAATAGTGTACAATGGATTGGCCAAGAAAAGTAATAGTTTTCAGTGATGTGATTGTGGTCTGTGGGTTTCTGCAGTGATAGCTTATCCCAACCTGTTTGGGACTAAACTTCATTGCTTTTTGTTGTGGATTCCGTAGCAGATGGAAGATGCGGTAATTAGTAATGTTGATTAGTAGAACTTCAAAAATATGTGAGTGTGAAACAAAACAGGCTACCCAGTTCTATCAGTGAAATTTATTGTTAGGCCAGTAGAAACATGTGGAAATGGAACTAATTAACAATTCTTTAACTGTTGACATTGACCTTTAATTTTAATTAACCTGGAGAAATGAGGTTTAATATTTAATTGAATATTCATGGCCACTTTGTAAATGGCCGAACTATTGAGTTGAGTCAGAGAGACATTAATTATAATTGTTTACGTGTGATACTGAATCTTTGTTTCGTTTGATTGCTCTAAACGTTTCAGAAAACTATGCTTGCTAGTGCAAAATCCAAAGCGCACCAGGCGTTCAAGACTGGGAATTATCTTGTTGCAGCAAGAATTTATACTGAGGTATATTTGCATCTTGCTTATCATAATTATGGACTTATTGACCACTCAGCAAGTTTAACGACTGTAGTGCATTGTAGTATCGTTTTTCTGTTCCCTTCGTGGAACAGCATGTGCGATGGAAATTATGCTCTCTGCGCGCTTTGCAGATGTGATAGTGCTGTGAACTAGATAGACTTTTCTCCTCTAAGCCCTTTCTGTTATCTCTTACATTGCAATTTTTTGTTGATGACGTGGTTGGTTCAGTGCCAGAATTTCTCATACCATTGCATGCAACTCATCGTTGTAGACATAGACCACACAGCAGCACATACATGCACAGGCAGGATGAGACCATGTTTTGACACCTAGATGAAGTCCAGGAAGAATAATATAATTGTGTTGGAGTTGTTTTAGGGATAGAGTCAGTCGATTTGGGGAAAAGATTAGATATGTGTAAGTAGTCTACCAGGCATCCTTATCCTGGTTGATTCTTTTAGGTGAGTCGTATCAATCTAGAAGTTGTGTTCGAGTCAAGAGTAGTCTTAAGTAGTCCTTATAAATGGATGATCATGTAGGTGGTTTCAAAGAAGAAGATACAATAGTCTTTGGGTAAAAATCGTCTAAACTTCTCTCGTCGAAATCTATGTGCATCCCTATGCTTTACAAACCCTAATTCTTTCAAGCCATGATGTCTGGTGATCTTCTGTAATTAATTGTGCTGATAGGTACTTCGGTTCACATAATTTGCGGGGCTACCATGAAGGATTTTTCGTGTACTTTGTTATATTAAGAAAAGGCAATGAACTTATATTAGTCTATGCGTGTTCTCAAAACAATGTTGTCAAGTCCAGGCCTGGATCCAGCTAACTGGAATATCTTGCTTACATGCCTTCTTGAATGCTTGAAGACCAGTGTAAGATCACAAGGAGGTTCACACTTCGAGAGGCTTTGCCATGAACATGCACAATACCCTTATGCACTCTCTTTTTCTTTTTGAATTGTCATTTATTCTGTTCCTCTGTATTTTTTATGTGGTTGAGCTGTATTTGTCAACGGATACATTTAATTACAGTGTTTTAGTGATTCTCCCAGCACAATGATTCTTGCTGGCAAGTCTAAAACATTGTGCAGAATTTTGTTAAATGCTTCTTCCGTCTTGCAGGCAATGAAGCTCGACCCTGGTAATGCAAGCTTGCTCTCAAATAGGAGCCTATGCTGGCTTCGCTTCGGTAATGGGAAGAAGGCCTTGGAGGATGCTCAAGCTTGCAGGATGTTGCGACCTGGCTGGGCAAAGGCCTGCTACCGTGAAGGAACTGCTCTGATGTTACTGAAGGTGCGATAAATTGCTTAGATCAGTTCTGTACTTTCAGTGGGAAAACCGTTTTGTTGTACAAAATGTCTGCATTTTCTGTGGCAAACCTTTCTTATGTACGTACGAGCTCTTTGTCTTCAGGACTATGAAAATGCATGTGCTGCATTTCTTGAAGGTGTTAAATTGGAGTCAGGGAACACAGAGATCAAAGAAGGGTTACGGTATCCTACTTTTCCCTTTTGGCTACATTCAAGTCAGTGTACAGCTATAATGTTTTTTTCGAAAGGCTGCCAGGAGCTCTGCCAATTGTATTAAAAGGAAGAAAGAAATCACATATTCACGAAAAATCAGCCTAAGTCATATTTTTGGAAAACAGTGATAATCTCTCGATGAAATTTTTCAAATTCCTTGTTGCAATGATCTTTCCCTTAGAGCAGCCTGTAGACATTGTACTTACAGCTTAAATTGAAATGTGTAGGGAGGCCTTGGCATCCTTGAAGATAGCTGGCAGTATCACTGGAAAAGATATACTGGATCAGCACCAGCTAGTTGACACCGTAAACTAGCACTCAAAGAAGAAAGGGAGGTGCGCCGTTTTGCTGCCTCTTAGAGTGTACTGAAGGCTTTGAACGAGACAAGTAGGTTATGTTAATTCTTAATTGTCAGATGTCCTCTGCTAATCGACATTACCTGGATCCTGAGAAACTATGAAGCCCCTCGCCTTACTGAATGCTCGAGACTACTCTGATTGTGGTGTTGGGGGGCAAATGCGGGTCTGTATACATATCCTTCTTTATGGTGTATATTCGAGTGAACCTACACACTAAAACATGTCTAGATACACTTGCTTCACAAACCTAAAACATCTTATATTTTGAAACGGAGGGAGTATATAATAATGCTTTATTTATGTCATATACGGCAGTACACCATCCCATAAGTATACATCACAGCCTGCGATACACCGATACCTATTCGTAATTGGTGTGAATATCAATCCATCTCGTCCTGTTCCTCCGCTAGACCAACGCGATCCTCCGCCAGACCAATGCGATGAGTACATGTTGTGGGGGGGGGGGGGGGGGGGGGGGGGGGGGCGTAGATGCATCTGCTGTCTAAAACCTTATTTCGAATTATCCAAAAAATGAAACAACATTTCTCGTGTACTTTTAAACATTATATGTCCAGTGAAAAAGAACATTTTTGTCACTTGCGTAATTTTTTTTGATGCTTCAACTTCAATGGAGTCACGAGACATTCTTTGTTTTTTACACTAGCCAAAAATTCCTTTTTGTAAAAACTTTATGTGTGAACATAAAATATTCGGATGTATACGCAAAATTTTGTTTTGGATTTTTTACATTTAAAAATAAGATTTTTATGCATTTTTATAATAGATGCATCTACAACCTACGAGCCACTATGCATGAAAGTGTTTTTGGCTCTTAGGCTCTAGTGATCACTTTGTTTTCAAATGTTAAAAGCATATTTTTAAAATTCAAAAAAATGTGAAAACAAATCTTCATATAACCAATGATGTAACCTACAAGCATGCAAAATTTTAATATAAAATTATTATATTATGGCTAAACAAAAATGACAAATTCATATAAGATATGTAGATTGGCCAAGATAAGCATATAAGAATTAAGGAAAAATAGTGTACAATGGATTTGCCAAGAGAAGTTAGTTTTGAGTGATGTGATTGTGGTCTGTGAGTTTCTGTAGCAGTAGCTTATCCCAACCTGCTTGGGACTAAAACTTTATTGATTTTTGTTGTGGATTCCGTAGCAGATGGAAGATGCGGTAATTAGTAATGTGGATTAGTAATGCCGCAGCTCCATATTCTTTGAGAAGGTTCCCATCTTCTGTGACCTCCATATTCATCTCCGTTGGAACCAGAGCTCATGAAAGGGACCTCTTATCAGCTCAGTTGGACAGAAGCACCATAGAGTATATGTACTCTTGGTACCTGGATTTTCTTCTTTTATATAGTGGACTCACTGGCCATGATAAAAGCTATATGAATGAACTTGGTGCACAAATTCATTACAATAATGCACTGAAATATATTTTTGACTAAAAACCTGGTTCCAGAAGTTTAATCTAGTAGACAAACTAGAAGAACTACAATACTGTTCATACAATATAAAACTAAAATGAAATGTACTCAAGGAGCAACCATGAGAGTGGGACATTGCATTGTATCTTTATTGTGATCAGACAGAAGCATTTTAATATGGCACAACTAGTTCAAAGTCCATCACCCGCAACACTAAAATTAATCTTCTCATTGTAACCCGGTACTTATTCTCAAATTCTGCATGCCATCACCTGAAAACAGCAGAGAGAGCCAACATCACTAAATTATGATAAGAAAAAGATCAGTAGCTTAAAATTAAACTAGTATCCATGAAATCTTAGGATTTGTGCTGGGGTGATGTTAAATGGGCATGCACACGGAGTAGGCAACGGAAGTTTAGCGGGTGCAGTTCCAATGTGAAAATAATTATATTCGGTGCATGACCACACTAACGAAATATGCATTTCAAACATCGATAAAATAACTGAATCACAACATCAAATGCATAGAGGCATACTATTAACTTCGGGGTACAAGGCTAAATTAACCCATCAATATTTCATCCAAACATAAAAAATTCAATGCGATATCTCTAAACTATAACGTGATTGTGGAGAATCACACAACATAAATATTTGTTGATCCTGTTCTGCCCTTCTTTTACAATGATGGGACAACCATGTTCTGAGAAAGAACAGATGAAGGGTACCAATGCACTAAGTTGTCCTCATAAAAAAAGATCAACTAGAGTTCAGTGACAGCTTCCCATTTTTTAACATCGCTGAATTTATCTTCACACATAACAAAATACATAAAGAAATCAACTAGCAAATCTAAAGTTCATGGTGCACAGAAGAAAAGATATTGCAGATATATCTCCAGGCAAAATAAATGTGTTTCGTGCATAAAATCAGTTTGGTGCATCTCCAACAAAATATACCCAGCATGTACCAATTCTTGGAGACTTGTGTCACATACTGTACCAAAATAGGCCTGAAAGTCCATCATAGTATTATTATTTACTACTATTTATAACTCTAGAAATTCAATTTGGCACATGGGCCTATGCTTCAAAATGTCAACAAACTCCGAACGAAAAATTTGCACTTGACATTCTATGTGCGCACCAAGTTTCACGAACAACCGATATTTTTGTGGCTTGCGTAAAACGACAGAAGCACAAAATTTTATCTTTTTGACACATCACACAAATTTTTTGGTTTTCCTTGGAACGAAATTTGTAAGCACATCGAACCTCAAGACATACGCGTTAATCTTTTTACCCATACTTTTTGACATTGTAAAAATATAAATAAAATGAAATTAAAAAAATCGGGAGCATGTGCTCTAGGGTGCCAAAACATCACCCCCTAACCCAACCTAACTATAACTCTTTCTTCCATGCAAGAAATTACAATTCTAAATAGCTTTGGTATAACGGCACATCAAAATGTTATATTTTTCTTGAACATGCATCGAAGTGTGGGTGTTTTGTTTGACGGGACCCATGCATCAAAAGGGGCTTTGGATTAACCCGTCAATTAGTAGCAAGACTTAATATTCATGATGCACAGAAGAAAAGATCTTGTGGATCTATCTCTAAGCAAAACAATTTGGTGTGCATCTCCAGCAAAATTCACCCAGCATGTATACCAATTCTTGCTTACTTGAGCCAGGACAGTATCGAGAAAAGGTTTGAAAGTCCATGATATGATTATTATTTATAACTCTTCTTCCATGCAAGGAATTACAATTCTAAAGAGTAGCTTTGGTATAAAGTTACATCAAAGTGTTTTATTTTTCTCTAACATGCATCGAGATGGGTGTTTTGTTTGATGGGACCCATGCATATAGATCAAAAAGGGCTTTGGTAGTTTAACCCATGAATTAATTAGTAGCAGTATGTTTGACAATTAACGTACCTCAAAGCCTTTGGAAAGCAACACAGTAGGCACTTGGTTTGGGGAAGAAGTCATGGTCGACGAGGCTCTCTTTGAACCAATGCCTAGTAACCCTGGAACGCCATGCCGGCCGAACGCAGCGATTCTTCCAGGGCGTGGGCGTTCCGGGCTTATCCGACGGCAGCGAGAGTGCTATGATTCGTGCAAGAAGACTTTGCATTTAGAACCTGTACATTGTCCATATCCACTCCATCTAAGAAGAGAAGGTGGACATGTACAACTTCAAAGTGTCCCGAGATTTCTTTGTGTTCCTCTACTCGCTCTCTCCCGTGGATATCGCCGCCGCCCTCTACCATGCTCCCAAGACGCCGGCCGCGGTTCGATGCCACCGCTATCTCCTGCGCGCTGTTCGCCGGGGAACAGCTCCTCGCAATCCTATCGCTGCCGCCACTCTCGATCCCACCAGATCCGTGCTCCCCGGTCACCATGAACAAAAGCATGTCCGGGAGAAGGCTCCGGCGAGCTCCAAGGTTTCGATCCATGTCCAAGAGAATCCATCCCCGGTCCAGTATCCAGGTTGAGACATCCGCCATACAAGGTCCAGGAGGAGGCGTCCTAATCTCCCAGATTTGTTTCTTTCTTTATGCTAGAATTTTCGCTCTCTTCTTACTAATTGAGTTACAACCGAATGGTAATTTGGATGATGAAGACTTGGTTGTTGCTTGAGGGTGGAGGATTTGGTTGGATTTTGTGTGAGATCCCGATCTGATTCCTCCTCGAGTGATTATGAATGCTGAATTTCTAATTTGTGATTGTGTTCAACTCCAAAAAAATGCAATTCTGTTCATCCTAAAAAATCTTGTTCCAGATCCGTAATCCAATCAACTTCAATATTTGTTCAACATGATGCTGTTGGTAAAAACGAATTTATCCCGCCCTGACTCCTGAATGTTCTTGACAGAGGAAGTACTAGTAGACATATAAGGATTTCAGAGTAATTTGTCGATATATTTGAGGTGTCTTTTTGCACTAAATAGAAAAGTGTAATGAAGGGGCTCTTTGCATTGTATAGAAGTGGCCGCACAGATCTTGATGTAAGAATGAACGTCCAGGATAAGCCCGGGACACCCACATCTATGTAGACTGGGATTTTCGCATGCGGGCCCCCACCTGAGTTTCTCCAGCAACTTGCCGTGGCCGTCACAACGGAATGTGCGTATAACTGTCGTCATCATATTAGCCCGGCAGACCAGCAAATCTCCACCGTGAGGCGAGAGCACGTGTACCCAATACGTATAGTAAGAGTGAGGGCTCATTACAGGTGGTGAGAGCTGAACCTGGTATTTGAACGACCAAACCTCGTTCTCGGTGTCCTCGAGCACCCACAACTTGACAGCCACGTTCTTTTCATCCAAGCAGATGAGGCCGAGGGAGCCATCGTCCATGTCGTGCAGATAGTTTTTGTAGGAGTCGGTAGCAGCAGGGCCGGGCATCAGCCTGAACGACTCGGCCACCGTGTCGAAGACAACCAGACCATGGTGTCGGTGGTGGATCCAGTAAAGGCGGTCGCCCAGCTTGATCGATGGATCCCAAGGAAACATCCCGTCGTTGCTGCGCATAACCTCGTGCATTTCAGGGGAGGCGGCAGGGAGTCCGATGCACCTCGACGAGCTGCCCTGATGCACATTGAGGATGCGGTACGCAGGCCTCTTCCAGTAGAGAACGCGGTAGTGGCGGGACGGGCGGTGGAGGTACAGTGCAGCAATCCTGACGATGTAGTCGGCGCTGGTTAGATCTTGGAGCGGAGCGCACTGACGGGTGGTCGGGTTGCAGATGCTGTAGCTGCCGTCGGAGAGGGAGACGAGGAGGAGCCCGTCGCAGGAGGCTTCGAGGCTCCAGCCGTCGTAGTCGTCGAAGCCGAGGACGGGCGGGCAGTGCTTGACCTTGACGGTGACGTCGGAGAGTGATGAGTCGCGCTTGGTGGCGTCGAGCTCCACGAGGGGGCGCGACGGCTGGTGGCGGTGGTGGGCGAGGAGGAAGTCGCCGGCGGAGGTGAGGTCCCGCCAGGAGTGGCAGACCGCGCGGCAGCGCAGGATCGCCTTGGAAGGGAGGAGGGGGAAGATGTCCCGCACCAGAATGTCATCCGGGAGGACGACGACGATGGCGGTAGTCCTCAGCATCCGCCTCGGCCTGCTGGGTGCTTCTGCGGCGGCGGGTTCCGCCATGGCCTCCTCAGGCTGGACCGCAGCAGCATCCGTGGCGCTCTGGTCGCCGTCGGACGGAGGGCTTTCGAGTGGGAGAGGCACGACAAAGATCCGGTGCCGGTACGTCTGCCGCTCCTCCTCCTCCTCAAAGTCCATGCTCGATGATGCTGGACGAGCCGCCACCAACCCCAACCTAGATCACGCCCTCCCAGTAGGTATATATCTCCCACGTAGTGATCCTGAGATTCCGCCCAAACTGATGATTCAGTTAGATCCGGCCGGCGATTGTGGCCCATTCGTTCCGCATTCAGTTAGATCCAAGGACTGCCGCTACGTTAAGTCTTAATTTTCTTTCCTTTTTCTCCGTTCGTTCGTTCGTTTTGATGAGCGACCGATCCATCCAGCTAAGCTAGCGCTAGCTAACTGCATCTCTCTTCTCTCATCTATATATATCCATTCAGAGTGCTCTGCTCTACTTTTTCTTCATACAACACTGACTTGCTAGCTCGCTACTAGCCTTCATGTCTAGATCGATTCTGCTCAAATTCTTCCTTACACTTGCACAAAATAACATCCTGATACTTCCTTAAACTTGCTCGTATACTTGAGTGGTGGTTGGCTGATCTTGGACAGCAGGTTACATGTTCTGTCTTGTGTGTGCTTACTGCTAAACTAGAAGAATATATTAAAGTTTATTGAGGTGAACCATTACCCGTATGACATGGGGATATATGAGGCCGCACATTTCAAAGACGATGCATCCACAGGTGTATATATAGCTCGTAGCAATAACCTTGTACTCTGTGTGTCTTCATGTCCAGTCCAGGGTTCGGCACGAGATCAAAATTCAATCCATCTTGCTCAGCGCGTAGCGGGTAAAATCTTGCCGATGCTTGCAACATTCCTTGGAACCTCTCAAATACCTCTCTGGTGTAGAACTCAGCTGCCTGCCTCTCAATGCTCCAACTACATCTTTTATTGATTAAAGCAAGAGTAAGATGTTGCTACTATTGACTACATTTGTTGCTTCTAGAAATTGTTGCACGGTCTGGTCGGCGTGACCATGTTGAAATTCATTTCCATTTTCCACTCGTATTTGTAATGTGCGTGACTGGAGTGTTGATGGAGTCATTCGTCATGTAAAATTAGTGCCCCCAACGAAGGTATGATTTACCATTATTGTATTTATATTAGTGGTTTGAGTGTGCATGCCGCTGTGATCTTGGGGGCGTCACTGTGGTTACCTCCCTGCATTAGAGCTCAGGGTGAAAACCGTTTCGGTCTCGGTGACGACGGTGCGTGCTGTCTCCACCCCTTGGGGCGTGGAGCACCGGTCCTTTTGGTCCTATTACACTTTCACCAGCAGACATGCTCGGATCCTCTCTTGATGCTCTTCGGCCTCGGCGAGGGGAGTTCGCGGCGGCCTCCTATCCTATACACATGACTTGTCTCTTGTCCGGTACTTGGTGTCTGCTCGCAGGATCGGTGCTCCACGGCCGGAGCGAGAGGGTAGGCGGCCCTTTCCAGCGACATCTTTCTGACGAACGTTGAAAGAGTCGCCAAGCCTCCACTATTGCCAGATCCTAAGAAGAACCGTGTGGCTTTATTTATAAAGCAGAGCAAAAGACTGTTTCAAGGGTTGACTTTGAACCAAGTTGGGCTGAGATGAGCATTTAAGAATTAATATAAAATAATATACAATGGATTGGCTAAGAGAAGTAATAGTTTCCGGTCATGTGATTATGGTCTGTGGGTTCTGTAGCGGCAGCTTATCCCAGCCTGCTTTGGTTTAAAACTTCATTGTTTCTGTTGTGGATTTTTTAATCAGGTGGAAGATAATAATTAGTAATATTGATTAGTAGAACTTAAAAATATGTTAGTGTAAAACAAAACAGGGTACCCCGTTCTATCAGTGAAATTGATTGTTAGGCCAGTAGAACAAGTGGAAATGAAACTAATCAAACAATTCTTCAACTTTTAACATTGGTCTTTAATTCTAATTTATCGGGAGACATGAGGTTTAATACTTGAATATTCATGGCCACTTCGTAAATGGCAGAAATATTTTTTTTTGAAACAATACCATAATATATTATAGCAACTCACAGTACATAGTAGAGATATATAAGCTGTCTCCAGCGATTACAAAATAAAGTCTAAGAAAAAATGAGCTAATCTTCGAGGCCTTCAAACTCTTTTTCTTCCATGACACAATCTTGTATTTTCCTAAAGCCAACCAAAAGATAATGACACAGATATCAAACCATAAACCTGTAAATACCAATAGTGGTTCTCCCTTTTTTTTTTCAAATTGAGCCACCGTGTCAAGGCTACGTGCACGCATGCAACCATTAAAGCAATCATACCGCATCGGCAAGAGTACCAACACAAGTTAAATGGCAAAAATATTTAGTTGAGTCAGAGAGACATTAATTTTTTTTACGTGTGATACTGAATCTTTATTTCATTGATTGTTCTCAACGTCTCAGAAATCTATGCTTGCTAGTGCAAAATCCAAAGCACACCAAGCGTCCTAGAATGGTAATTATCTTGTTGCGTTAAGAATTTATGATGAGGTATATTCGCACCTTGCTTATTATTACCTCCGTTCCAAAACATAAGCCTTTTTAGAAAGCTAATTAACTTTCTAAAAGACTTATATTTTGGAACGGAGTATAATTTATGGATTTATTGACCAATCAGAACAAGTTTATCGCCTATAGTGCATTGTAGTATCTTTTTCTACTCCCTTCATGTAACAGCTATTGATTCATATAAAGCCATTATAGGACTTATAAAGCCATTAAGAATGACATTTAAAACAAACTGGTGTATTATATTTATCTTAAGCTATTGATTCTGTATATTTTTCTCAGCTCATCAAACCGAGTATGAATTTAAGCAAGATAACTAACCAAATCATCAAAAGTAATCCCAAAAGGATCATCTGATCACTGGTAAAATATGTGAAGAGATTTGTCCTGATTTGCCCAGATGAAATCACTGAAGTGGACAACTTAGAAAAAAATTTCCTAGTTAAGAAATGAAATTCGTAATAGGGTCACATACAAACAAGTAGGCCATAAATAAGAGACATGGGTAGACCATTACCCAAGTGTCATGTCTTCCCAAGGTAGAGAGCACGAAGCCAAACAAACTGTCGCAGTGTGATATAATAGATTGCATTTTCACCATACAGATAAACTGTGACTACCGAACTAACAAAAACAGAAAGAACATCAATTCTTGTTCAAAAGGAGTTCAAGCTAAATACTACATACACAAAAAATAGAAATGATCATCGAAATTGATGAGTACTCTAGGAGATAACACACACAAAGCCAATATTATGGCGATGTCCTCTTCTTTAGAGAGGTCCCATTCATTATCAGAACTAGAATTGTACGAAGAAGAACTCATCTACAAACAAAGATACCTATTCTTAAATCGGGAAACATTGCAATATAGCTTGTCAAGGTGGAGGGGTGATACGTCTCAAACGTATCTATAATTTTTGATGCTCCATGCTTGTTTATGCACCATTTGCTTTGTGTTTTGTTATACTTCGTGGCGTTTTTATGCATTTTCTGAACTAACCTATTAACGAGATGCCACAGTGCCAGTTCCCTATTTTCTGTTGTTTTTGTGTTTCAGAAAAGAAACACAGGAAATATTCTCGGAATTGGACGAAACAAAAGTAGAAGTTCCTATTTTTCCCGACCCGAGACAGAGTCCAAATCAGAGACGGAGGGGGACCAGGGGCCGGCCACACCATAGGGTGGAGCGGGCCAGCCCCTGGCCGCGCCACCAGGTGGTGGGGCCACCTGGCCCACCTCCTGATGCCGCCCTTCCGCCTATATATTCCCCTCGATGGGAAAACCCTAAAGACTCGATGGCACCCTGCCGGAGAGGGGAATCACTGCCAGAGGCTTTCTTCATCACCATACCTGCCTCTGGAGTGATGTGTGAGTAGTCTACCTTGGACTACGGGTCCATAGCAGTAGCTAGATGGTTGTCATCTCCTCCATGTGCTTCATGTTTAGATCTTGTGAGCTGCCTATCATGATCAAGATCATCGTTGTGTAATTCTACATGTTGTGTTTGTTGGGATTCGATGAATATTGGTACTTTGTCAAGTTGATCTATTGATTTATCATCTTTATGTTATCTCTATGTTGTTTATGATCTTGCATGCTCTCTATTGCTAGTAGATATCTTGGCCGAGTAGATGCTAGTGACTCCAAGAGGGAGTATTTATGCTCGATAGTGGGTTCATGCCTCTAGTAACTTGGGGGAGTGACAGAAACCTCTAAAGTTGTAGATGTGATGTTGCTACTAGGGAGAAAACAATGATCTTGTGTTCAAGGATATTTGTATTGTTTACATTACACACTTTGCTTAAGGCGATAATCTGTTGCTTGCAACTTAATACCCAACGGTTTCTCGGATGACATCCGGTGGGTGGATTATTAGTCATAGATGAAGTTGGATTATGGTCTATGTATTATGTTGTAATGCCCAAGTGAATCTCATAGTGATCCTCATGACATTTGTATGGTTGCTTTATTCTATCAATTGCTCAACTGTAATTTGTTTACCCAGCATGTTATTTATCTTATGGAGAGACACCACTAGTGAACTGTGGATCCCGGTCCATTCTTTTACATTGTTATTACCGTTTACCATTTACTCACATTATTTATATTCTCGCAAACTACTATCTTTTACCACTCGATACACTTAATAATGTGTTTACAGCAAACCAGTGAGATTGAGAACCTCACTATAAGTTGGGGCAAAGTACTTGGTTGTGTTGTGTGCAGGTTCCACGTTGCTGGTGGTGGAAAGCTACGCCCCAGACAAGGCGCCATATATAAATTGTTGATGGCTTGTAAGTAACAGCCCGTTGGGAACCCCAAGAGGAAGGTATGATGAGCACAACAGCAAGTCTTCCCTCAGTTGTGAAACCAAGGTTTATCGAACCAGTAGGAGAAAGCCAAACTTCAGAAGGTGATGCTTGCTAGCTTCGCAACACTCCGAACAATGGCGCCAAAAATATTGTTGGTGCGTCTTCACCTAGAAGCAACGTGAAACCTGCACACAACCAAGAACTTTGCTCCCAACTTACGATGAGGTTGTCAATCTCACCGGTTTACTGTAAACAAAGGATTGAGTGTATCGAGTGGTAAAAGGGTAATAGTATGCAAGTAAAAGTAAACAGTATGAGTAAAAGTAAAACGGTATAGCAATGTAAAGAAAATTGGACCGGGGTCCATAGTTCACTAGTGGTGTCTCTCCATAAGATAAATAACAACATGTTGGGTAAACAAATTACAGTTGGGCAATTGATAGAATAAAGATAACGTACATATGTCATGAGGATCACTATGAGATTCACTCTAGGCATTATGACAAAATACATAGACCGTAATCCAACTGCATCTATGACTAATAATCCACCCTCTGAATGTCGTCCGAGCAAACATTGGGTATTAAGTTGCGAACAACGAATAACTGCCTTAAGAAAAGTGCATAAATTAAACAAAGCAAATGTCCTTGGACACAAGAATGTTGTTTTCTCCCTAGTGGCAACATCACATCTACAACCTTAGAGGTTTCTGTCACTCCCCCAGATTACTAGAGGCATGAACCCAACTATCGAGCATAAATACTCCCTCTTCGAGTCACTAGCATCTACTCGGCCAAGATATCTACTAGCAACGGAGATCATGCAAGATCATAAACAACATAGAGATAACATAAATATATATGATTCAGCACATCAACTTGACATAGTACCAATACTCATTGGATCCCAACAAACACAACATGTATGATTACATAAAGATGATCTTGATCATGTAGGGCAGCTCACAAGATCTAAACATGAAGCACATGGTGGAGAAGACATCCATCTAGCTACTGCTATGGACCCGTAGTCTAAGGTAGACTACTCACACATCACTCCGGAGGCGATCATGGTGGTGGAGAAGGCCTCCGGCAGGGTGCTGAGAAGAGCTCCTGGATCCTCCCAATCTCGCTTTGACGACGGCGGCGACTTGCAGTATATTTCGAGAAAAAGCGATCCGTCCTTTAGGTTTTTCCCGTCGAGGGGATTTTATAGGCGAAAGGGCAGTGTTAGGAGGTGGTCCACCTAGCCTCACCATGTGGTGGTGCGGCCAGGGGCTGGGCCGCGCCACCCTATGGTGAGCCTGGCCCCTGGCCCCCCTCTGTCTCATCTTCGGTCTTCACGAAGCTTCAGTAAAAATAGGAGGTTCGGCTTTTGTTTCGTCCAATTCCAAGAATATTTCCTGTGTAACTTTTCTAAAACACAAAAACAATAGAAAACAGGGAACTGGCACCGTGGCATCTCGTTAGTAGGTTAGTTCCGGAAAAGGCATAAAAATGCCATGAAGTGTAACAAAACACAAAGCAAATGGTGTATAAACAAGCTTGGAGCATCAAAAATTATAGATACGTTTGAGACGTATCAAGCATCCCCAAGCTTAACTCCTGCTCGTCCTCGAGTAGGTAAGTGATAACAAAAGAATAATTTTTTAGGTGACATGCACCATCACAATCTTAATCATCTATGTAAAGCATTGAGTCCTGGGATCAAAGAACTTAAAACATGGGCATAAAAGACATAATCTTGACAATAAAAACTTAGCAACCATGTTATAACATGAAAAGAAACACAAACGAAAGATCGTGAATAATGAAACATTGAAAGTAAAACGTGTGTTCAAATCATATGGAAAAACATAGCAAATGGTTTTTAGCTTGTCCTTCATAGAATAGCAAAACATAAATGCATAGGACACCTTCAAGTTTAAGAGGGCGACTAGATACAAATAATTTAAGAACAAGTGAAACCATAATCATGAATCAATCAATGATAAACTTTGGGACTATGCACATTAAACTCAGAATGGCAACTATGCTCTCTTAGACGGTGCATAAAGGTAGAAGGTGGAGACTCAACATAAAAGTAAAAGAAAGGCCCTTCGCAGAGGGAACAGTGATTGCAAGTTTTATAAACCTTCAAAAATTATGGTACTTACTAGCTTCGAGCTCTCATTGCCCCCATCATAGGCATCTTGAATGGTTAAAGTTAATGCGAGTACAATTATGAGCATATGCTTGACAAATCATAAGTTGAAAACCTCGTGTCCCGTAAAGTACGAATACCCAAACCTCATGCTACTCGACTTAGGGTCCCAAGCAACTTCTTGTCATTGTAAGTATACACGTATCATCGAGAACCGCCAACGGGGTACCTCCTTGCCCGATGACATGGAACAAGCCCACATCAAAATGACAGGACAAACAGACAATGAACACCTCGGCATCTCTTTTATTTACCATTGGTATAGCTTTTTATTTTGAGATGCATCGTCGAATGTCCACTATGGGCATGCTGTAAATATAAGCCATGAATGATGCATGGCTTATATTAGTGGCCCAGGCATTTCTCTAACACATATACAACCTCCATAATCCTGCAAAATTCCCAACTAATTTCACATCACGAGTATCGATAAACAAAAGATCACGATATCAACTCAAATGAGAGAAAGTGCAATGTTGAAAGCTTGCCCCATGACGGCATGGCTGGGCTAATTTCCAACTTACAACTTGCAAGCATAACGTCAACATAAGAGAGCCACAATGTCAAAATTTTAAAAGCGAGAAAAGTAAAGTGTGCCATCAGGTTCGTGAGAGCTTTACTGACTAATTTTCACATAACACCAAAAGACTTTAATTTGAAGGATAGATAAAAGAAGGTCAAATGTACTTGGAATAGAAAATTGCTAATAGGTATGTATGGAGGACACATTGGAATAACTTGGTTTTTGGAAGTTGGATGCACGAGTAGAGCTCATACTCAGTACAAAATGAGGGCTGGCAAAAGACTGGGAGCGACGAACTAAGAGAGCAATCACGGCCATAATCATGCATAGCAACAAAACATCATTAAGAGAAGCATAAAATGGCATCATAAGTCAAAAACCAAATGATCATAGAGTCTTATGGCGACTTTGTAAGAGTCAAACATGTTGTAAGCATGCGCCAAGTCAACCCAAAATAAAGCATCAAGGAGAAAACCAAATAAATGCTTCCATATAATAAAAACAACGCATGATTTTTTCAAAGGCTCATTAAGCAATTTCAGTCATTTGAGACAAGTCATGCTACAGCAAAAACTACTAAGCATACTATCAAAACGACATCAAGCATGGCATGAAAAAGTCTAAGCTGCAGTCTAAACAAACTCCTTTTTGTACCACTTTTTTGCATGAAACTTTTTCTCTTTTCCAACACCATTCAAACCTTTTTGAGACAACTCTTTTGATTAAAACCAACATAGACCAGTGGTATAAATACACCTTGATGCAAAGATAAAACAAGATCTGAATAAAAATCAAGGCGAAAAATGAAAGCTAAATGCAGTTCTAGAAATAGAGAACACTCGTTGAACGATAAGAGTGAAAACTAGAGTGTTCTTGGCAATGAAAAACAAAGTATATCTCCTCCAAAAGAAATTTGTTGGGGTCCAACCATTTATTAAAGTAAGCAAAAAAAATAAAACTGAAATCAAAAGTAAAGACGCTCCAAAAAAATGCATAGAATATGAAGCAATAAAAATATAGTGTGTTGAAAG
The DNA here is from genome assembly GCA_007115705.1 of Dactylis glomerata. Taxonomy (NCBI): domain Eukaryota; kingdom Viridiplantae; phylum Streptophyta; class Magnoliopsida; order Poales; family Poaceae; genus Dactylis; species Dactylis glomerata. The sequence goes on from QXEO01001054.1 coordinate 1,640,975, forward strand.
GTGACCTGATTTTTGCCGATGAAGAAGGGGTGCCTCGGGGGCATCCCTAAGCTTTGACGCTTGTACCTCTTGGATATTTCTTGGGGTGACATGGGCATCCCCAAGCTTGAGCTTTTGTCCATACTTCATCTCATCTCATCATTCTCCAATCCCCCTACACTTTTTTTTCGAAACGGAGAATCCCCAGCCTCTGTCCAATCCCTACACTTAAAAACTTCCTTTATACAAAACTTCACACAATTCTATTAGCAACGTTAGCATAAACATAATAGTGAATCAACACTTTTTGGCTTAGTTTCAAACTCAAAAACACCACATATAAAGCATATACTACTGTAGCAACTTTGTCAAAAGTTCCGTGATCAAAAGAACTCAAAAAGAAAGCGATCGAGAGGCAAACACAAATAGTGGCAGAAATTTGTCAAAACAGAACAGCTGTCAAAGGTCAATTTTTTTCAAGGACGTTATGTTACTCAAATCGAAAAGTGCAAAACTAATGAAAGTTTGGATATAACCTGGGGCATATGCACAAGAAATATCAGATCAAAAAGTTATTCTGAGAAGTTTCATGAATTTTTACGGTGCAGCGCAGAAATCTGTTTCAGGACAGCAACTTCCCCAAATCTTACCTCCCTCAAATTAGAGGTTCTTCTTGGCGCAAAAACGAATAAAAATGATAAGGAGTGGTCATTAGAGTAATAATAACTTCCAAGACTCAAATAAAAGAAAACGTACTAAAAAGAAAACATTGGGTTATCTCCGAAGAGTGCTTTTCTTTAACGCCTTTGAGCTAGGCGCAGAAAGTGGAAATCAAGTAATATCAAATGAGGCATTAAGATCAATTACAGAAGTTTTTTCAACAATAAATTGAATTGTGTCTAAATGAGTTTTTGAGGATCCCTTATGAACACTCTTTGGTTCACTACTTTCATCAAAAGGGTTTTCAGGACAAATCCAATCTAAATTATTTTCCAAAGCTTCATGGAATCCTACAAGTTTGCAAGGAATTGGTACTTTGATATCTTCTTTGGTTGTACCAACAACATTAACAGGTGATCCAAGCATATTAAAATGCTCAAAAACTTTCCTAGCTTCAATAGCAACATCTCTAAATTCTCTATGCAAAGTCTCCAAAATAAAATCTTTCTTTTCGGAGTCTTCGATATCATGAAGCTTAAGAAACATTTGTTGCATAAAAGGATTTAGGTTAACAAACCTAGCCTCCAACATGTGAACTAAATAAGCAGCAGCAACTTCATAACTAGGAGCGAGCTCAGCCAAGATCTATCCTCAACATCTTTATGCATACTAATATGATTAAAGAACTCCTCAATGTTACCTTTCCCAATAATAGAACCACTACCTATTGTAAGGTCCTCTAAAGCATACTTAGGGAACAACATAATGAACTAAAGATAAAAGTAACGGAATGCAATCTATCAAAGGAACTAATTTTTTTGTATTTTTGATAAACAGATGCAAGCAAAAATAAAATAAAGCAAAACAAAAACAAAGTAACAGTTTGTGCGTGAGAGACTCCCCTTGCAGAAGTCTTCTTCCTCCCCGGCAACGACGCCAGAAAACTCATTGATGGCTTGTAAGTAATAGCCCGTTGGGAACCCCAAGAGGAAGGTATGATGAGCACAGCAGCAGGTCTTCCCTTAGTTGTGAAACCAAGGTTTATCGAACCAGTAGGAGAAAACCAAACATCAGAAGGTGATGCTTGCTAGCTTCGGGACACTCCGGACAATGGCGCCAAAAATATTGTTGGTGCGTCTTCACCTAGCAGCAGCGTGAAACCTGCACACAACACAACCAAGAACTTTGCTCCCAACTTACGATGAGGTTGTCAATCTCACCGGTTTGCTGTTGAACGGATCGTAAGGGCACCTAGAGGGGGGGTGAATAGGTGCTACTCAAATTTTAATTCTTTTTCAAATTAGGCTTGACACAAAAGGTAAATTCTCTAGATATGCAACTAAGGTGAATTCACCTATATGACAACTAGCAAGCTAAGCAAAATACAATAAGTAAAGGCAATAAAGGATAGAGGTAACCGAGAGTGGAGCACACGGAGACACGGATGTAATTCCCGTAGTTCCTTCCTTTTTAGGGGAAGTACGTCTACGTTGGAGAGGTGTGGTTGCCACAAAGGCCTAACCAACGCCACAAAGGCTCACCCTATTCTCCGGTGCAAGCTTCCGCCACAAAGGCCTAGCTCACTTTCCACTAAGGGATTCCTCATGGCAGAACCGGCCTTTACAATCTTGGGGCACACATCCACAACCAAATTGGAGGCTCCCAAGCACAACACAATGCTGTCAAACAACAAGTAGCAAGATATCAAATACACAAATCAAGGTCTTGGGACACAAGGGAACCCAAGACACAAGGGCCCTCAAGCAAATGAGAGGGGAAAGTAAATCGCTTCGGTGAGGATGTAGATCAAGGCCTCCTCCTTTGATTCTCCAAAGATCAAGAGCTTTGGTGGGTTGAGGGGGGAGATCTTGTGAATTTGGTGGCTCCAAAATGGTGTTCTTCAAGCTTGGGACGAGCAGCTCTTTGGGGAAGAAGGAGGGGGGGTATTTATACCCCCCCCCGAAAAACTGGCCGTTGGCTGCCAGGAAAGTCCGGCTATAGCCGGCCACACCGGCTAAAGCCGGCCTCCACACCGGCTATAGCCGGCCTAAAAAATCTGGCCCTGGCTGAAATAGCCAAACAAATGTCCGGTTTGCAACAGAGAGGTTTAGCGCTCCCGAAACTGGGCAGTCCGGCTAAAGCCGGTCTGGGCTCTGGCGATAGCCGGCCAACTTGGCCAAACTTCATTGAAATCATCTCCCCGAGCTTATATCAACCATCTCCTCAAGAATTTCCTTTGGGCAATGAATATTATCAACTATAATATAGGAAACCCAATATCTTGTGCAAGAATATAATAAAATCCTGCAAAGAATAATTACCACATTAATAGATAATGTATTGTTAACAAATGCCAAAATCAATTAGGCGGGAAATGCTCTTTCAATCTCCCCCTTTTTGGTGTTTGATGACAATACATAATTTTGCATGTTTCAAACGATATAAAATATAGACGGAGCTCCCCCTTGCTATGTGCCTTATTTTGAATTTTGTATTTGAATACAAAGGCACATCAACAAGAAGAACTCCCCCTAGATTTTATAATGTGATCCATATGTGCACAAGATATATGATAATTCAATAGCACATAATCAACAAGCATATATAATATGACAAGATATATAGCAAGTAGGATCAACATAAGTCTACTACACACATAATAATAGCACATAGTTCAACACATCGTAGTAGTAGTAGATAAACCAACTTGAGTTCAACAAAGGGACACAAGCAAGCAAGCAAACGATACGTGCTTGTGACCTGACCAAATCCAAATGGAAACCAACTCAAATCCAAATGGAAACACATGCAAATAGGACTTCTCCCCCTTTGGCATCAAGACACCAAAAAGGGAGACAACAACACAAAGATCACTCCTCAAAGTCATCAAAGTCCTCATCAAAGTCCTCATCATCCTTATCGTCATCTCCATGGTCATCATCTTCTTCATCTCCATCTTCTTCCTCATCTTCTTCTTCAATGGCTTCCTTGCCCTTGGAGGTGACTTCGGCTAACTCCTTCCAATCAAAAGATGAGCCCTCATTCCACTTGCCAAAGGAGAAGGTGTCCTCGGACTTGTCTTCCTCTTGGGACTCTTCTTGAGTGCTTGCTCCTTTGCCCTTCTCCACAATCCTCAAACGAGCATCCAAATCCCGTTGCTTCTTGTGAATGTGCTTGCGGTCCACATAGTCCTTGTATTGAGATTGGCGCACATCATTGTTCATGCAAAACAAAGCCCTTTGCCACCACTTGAGCTTCTTCATTTCTTGCCCCATTCCACCACTTGGTGGATCCGCGTTCTTCCTCCTACAACCACTAGCATAGCGGTTGCCACCCATCACATCACTTGAAGAAGGGAAAGCACTTGAGGTGCTAGGCAAGAAGTGAGCGATCTTCTTGTAGAGCTTGTTGAGCTTATGGACTTCCAACTCATCATCAAGAAAATCTTCCTCAATCTCAAATTCTCCTTCAATGCCCTTGTCAATGATAAGCCTCATGATGAACGGAGCATAAGGAGGAATCTTCTTGTCAAGCATAGCAATCTTCATCTTCGAAAAGATAAAGTACATCACATCAAGCTCCATCCCTTCACAATCCCTCCCGACCTCAAAAACAAGACGTGCATGGTGAAGAAGATGCACAAGTCCTCCTCTGATAGAATCATTGTTGCCCCCACTTGGAGCAATGTTGGCACGAAACATCCGAAGCAGAATATCATAAAGGGGAAGGAGATTTGCAGTCTCTCCCGCTTTGCCCCCGGGACCGTAGAGGCACTAAATCTTCCTCTTGTTGTACTCGGTGGTGTCAAGATGCAAGCGAGCACCTCGAGGTCGATGGATACCATCAAACCTATAGCCCAAAAGCTGCCCAAAGCGATCGATGTTCGAGCTCTTCCTCACCTCACCAGACATCCAAGTGAAACCCACCTCATCCCGAGTGTCAAACTCCAAAGTGGCATAGAACTGCTGTATCAAACAAGGATTGTAGTCTTGCTTGAAGACCATCAGCTTGTGCAAACCCAACTTCTCTGTGACCCAAAGTGCATCGGCAAAGTACTCATCCTTGGACAGTGACTGAATGTTAGTGAACTTCATGGGGCAAACCTTTGTGCTCATGCAAGCATAGACCTGCTCAAAGATCCTCTGATGCTCTGACCGGTAGAAAGAACCACTGTTGATATCTCTAGGCATGAGATAAAACTTCTGCTCACGGAACTCACGGTACTCTTGCTTTGTCAACTTCTTGAGGTCAGCAATGTTAGCAAACAAAGCTTTCTTCTTCCTTTCCTCCAACCTCTTCTTCTTGACGGCAGCGGACACTCGAGCATCTTGATGTTCTTGACGGCGGCCAAAGGATGGATCAACATAGCGAGACCGCTTAGGACGAGAGCCACCTGTGAACAGCATATAGAGAGATAGCATATGGGATAAGCATGCATGCCAGAAGAACAAAAGCAATAGCCCAGAACAAAAAAAATGAAGCAAATTGGTGATCTACACCGGCTATTTCCGGCCTGACACCGGCTATAGCCGGACCAGATGAACTCAGCACGAAATATCATGGGTAGGTCATCAATCTACTTCACACCTTTCGATCTACACTATGCCCACAAGACAAAAGATCCAAGACCTCCCAACATATCAAAAATACCCAAAAACTTCTATCCCTAACCCTAGAGAGCACCCAGGGAGAGAGAGAGGAGAGAGTGGGGGAGAGGTACCCTGATCCATTGGGAGAGGCGCCGGAGGAGAAGGGCCGGCCGGAGAGGGGGCTCCGGCGACCGGAGGAGCGAAGGACGGCGGCAGCAGCGACAGACCTAGGGCAGGGTGGTGGCTTAGGAGAATGAGGGCGTGGGGGGAAATGAGGTAACCCCTCACCCCACAGCCCTAAGAAGGGAAAAGTCGGGCCACGCCGGGACCGGCTTTAGCCGGTGTAGAGACCGGCTATAGCCGCCCCACCGGCTATTTCCGGACTAAGTCTGGCAATAGCTGGCCTAGATCGCCAAAGATAGGAAAACTGGGATATGAAATTCTGGACATGCACAAGGGAGAGGCAAAGATGCTAGGCTTTAGATAAGGGGGCTTAGGATGGAAAACACGCAAGGAGTGGTTCTCGGCACTTGACATTGCAAAGAAACAAGAAATCATTGGAAAACCCAATGCAAGTGCCTTCCCATTTCAAGGATAGAGACAAAGACGAAAAAGCTCAATAAAACTCAAATAGAATTTGCAAGGAATCAACTCTTCGAAAAGAAGAGGTCGGTGGCCGAAGCCACCATGTATGAGTGTTATGGCATTGGACAGCGAAGATGTATCTTGGGTCCATGACCAATACTCGTCATTGAAGCTCATATATCACAAAAATGATAGTAAGAGAACAATTTTGTTACTATCGGCATTATGGGTGGAGGGATAGCCCAATTAATTTGGACCGCACTCCCCTATCTCCATGCCCACACCTAAACCAAACAAGTATTGAAATATAGGTGTATTTGCAAGATGCTCAAGCCACACTCCTTGAATCAATGATATTTAGCTCATTCCTCAAATATCCAAATCTTGCTTCATCAAGGGGCTTCGTGAATATATCGGCAAGTTGATCCTTGGTGCACACATATGCAAGCTCAATATCACCACGGGCAACATGATCTCTAATAAAATGATTCCGAATCTCAATATGCTTGGTTCTTGAATGTTGCACCGGATTATAGGCTATCTTGATAACACTCTCATTGTCGCATAAAATAGGCACTTTGTCACAATTGACACCATATTCCTTTAAAGTTTGCCTCATCCACAACAATTGAGTGCATCCACTTGCGGCGGCAATGTATTCGGCTTTGGCGGTGGAGAGAGATATACAATTTTGCTTCTTAGAAGACCAACACACCAAAGACCTACCAAGAAATTGGCAAGCTCTGGAGGTTGATTTCCTATCATCCTTGTCACCGGCCCAATCCGAATCCGTGAAACCACAAAGAGAGAAATCCGAGCCTTTGGGATACCAAAGCCCATAAGTTGGGGTATGAACCAAATATCGAAAGATTCTCTTAACCACCATAAGGTGGCTTTCTTTAAAAGCGGCTTGATACCATGCACACACACCTACACTCAACACAATATCGGGTCTAGATGCACAAAGGTAAAGCAAAGAACCGATCATAGAACGGTATACCTTTTGATCCACATCTTTACCATTGGGATCTAGTTCAAGATGACATTTAGTGGGCATTGTTGTGGTGGCCCCATTTAGTTCCTTCATCTTGAACCTCTTGAGCATGTCTTGGACATATTTGGCTTGATTAATGAAAGTCCCTTCTTTCAATTGCTTGATTTCAAAACCAAGAAAGAACTTCATTTCGCCCATCATAGACATCTCGAACCTATCGGTCATAAGCTTTGAAAATTCATCATTAAAAGCTTTGTTAGTAGAGCCAAAGATAATATCATCAACATATAGTTGGCATACGAAAAGCTCCCCATTGACCCTCTTAGTAAAAAGAGTGGGATCGATTTGCCCAACTTCAAACCCACGGTCTAACAACAACTCCCTAAGGTGCTCATACCACACACGTGGGGCTTGTTTAAGGCCATAGAGTGCCTTATGGAGTTTGTAGACATGGTTAGGAAGGTTGAGATCCTCAAACCCCGGGGATTGCTTAACATACACTTCCTCTTTCAATGGACCATTAAGAAAAGCACTCTTAACATCCATTTGTTGCAACTTAAAATTATGATGAGTGGCATATGCAAGAAGGATACAGATGGACTCAAGGTGAGCCACGGGAGCATAAGTCTCTCCAAAGCCAATGCCTTCAACTTGAGATAAACCTTGAGTAACCAATCTTGCCTTGTTCCTCACAACAATTCCATGCTCATCTTGCTTGTTCTTGAATATCCACTTTGTGCCAATCACATTGCGGCACTCTCTTGGCTTCTCCACTAACACCCACACATTATTGCGCTTGAAGTTATTGAGTTCTTCATGCATATCATCCAATCAATCCGGATCTTCAAGTGCTTCAAATACTTTCTTGGGTTCAACCATGGAGAAATAGGCATGATGATTGCTAAATTGTGCCAATTGCCTCCGGGTTGACACTTTGCTTCTTAAATCTCCAATAACCCTCTCAAGGGTATGACCTTTAAGTTCCAAGTCCCTTTCAAGTCTCCTCTTGCACGGGCTTCGATCTCCTCATTTGACCTTGGAGGAATCACTTGATCATCTTGATCATTTTGGTCCCCGTCTTGACCATCAACTTGACCTTGATCATCAATATGCACATCATCATTCTCTTCATGAGTAGGTTGATCTTGGTCTTCTGAAGAATTAGGGGCGGTTGCCCCTTTTCCTTCATGAAGGTCCTTGTCTTGTTCTTCGGTTGGTGCATTAGTTGCTTCTTTGGGAGAGGCTTGTTGAGCTTGTGTAGATAAGGGCTCCACTTGAGTAGAGCATAGTCCTTCTCGGTCCGCCACAAGGTGTCCCTCAATGGGGCGGAAAAATCCCACGCCCATTCTTCTTATGGCATCTTGAGGTATTTCAACATCTACATCACAAGCAACAACATCTCGCCCCCCTTGGGAGCTACCATTTTCTTTGAATACCACACTACAAGATTCTTCAACACGTCGAGTGGACTTGTTGAAGACTCTATAAGTGTGGGATTCGGCACCATAACCAACAAAAATACCTTCTATTGCTTTCAGATCAAATTTACCTAAACGAACTCCTTTTCTTTGAATGAAACACTTACAACCGAAAACCCGGTAGTAGGAGATGTTGGGCTTGCTTCCGGTGAGTATTTCATATGGAGTCATGTTTAAGCCTTTGCGGAGGAAGAGCCGGTTCGAAGAGTGACAAGCCGTAGAGATAGCTTTGGCCCAAAAGTTGTATGGGGACTTAAACTCTGCCAACATGGACCTAGCCATATCCATAAGAGTTCGGTTCTTCCTCTCGGCTACACCATTTTGTTGAGGGGTGTATGCAGCGGAATATTGATGTCGAATCCCCTCATCACTAAGAAAGCCATTTAAGGTGTAGTTCTTGAATTCGGAGCCATTGTCACTTCTTATTGCCAATATATTTTGCCCATGTTGACGTTCAACTTCTTTGGCAAAGTTGATGACGGTTTGTCGAGTCTCACTCTTGTGCTTGAAGAAATAGACCCAAGTATATCTTGAATAGTCATCAACAATCACCAAACAATATTTCTTCCCACCAAGACTTGCATGAGAGGGAGGACCAAAAAGATCCACATGGAGGAGCTCCAAAATCCTCTTGGAAGAAATGATAGTCTTGCTTGTATGGGGAGAGTTATGCATTTTTCCTAGAACGCAAGCCCTGCAAACACGATCTTTGGCAAAAGAAACATTCTCTTTTAGTCCGAGTATGTGGCCACCCTTGTGAAGACTTTGCAAAGTTCTCATATTGACATGGACTAGTCGGCGATGCCAAAGCCAACCCACATCGGCCTTTCCAAATAAACACATTGCACTTGTAGTGGTTTTCCCCGAGAAGCCACCACATACAAGTTGTTTTCAATGTGCCCAACGAAAGCGACCTTTAGAGACTTGCTCCACAAGAGTACCACAATTTCATTATCAATGAAGACGGCAAAGCCCATCTTACCAAGTGCACGAACTGAAAGTAAATTGTAACCAAGGGTCTC